>LOJH01001006.1:0-17761 GCA_001685095.1 Ellobius talpinus | reverse complement strand
TTTGGAAGAGCAGGCAATGCTCTTAACCTCTGAGCCATCTCTCCAGCCCAACTCTAAAGACTTTTAAAAATGGTATTAGTTCACAGATTTTTGTTGATTAGGAATTCTTATTCCTTATTCTGAACACAAATTATTTTTGCCAAATATAAGTTTTTGTCCTCTTTGGTCTAGATGGCCTGTTTTGTTGTTACGGATTTTGAAATAGGGTCTCATGTCACCCAAGTATCCAGAGAACAGCCTGAACTCCTGATCCTTCTGCCCCCAACCTCCACTTCCTAAGTGCTAGGATCACAGGCTTGTACTGGCATGCCTGGCCTGCTTGTTCATTTTAAGAAGGACTTTTTTTGAAGAACAAATTCTAAGTTTTGTCCAGTTTGTGCTTTCTTGTTCTGTTTCAGAAGTCTTTGACTAATCTTTAATCATAACTTTCTTTTCCCTCTGCTTTCACCTCTTAAATGTAAGTCTCTGTTCCCTTTGGAGCTAATTTTAGTATTAAATACAAGTATAGATTCACTTATCAAGTGAACTTTGTTTTTTATATATTTAAGATGTGTACAAAGACTATTGTTATTGTTTGTGTATATATATATATAGGTCTGTGGATGAAGGTCAGAGTAACTTTTGGGTTCTGGTTCTCTCTTTCCACCATAGATGGAAGTTTCTGTCCTGCTTGGTTCTGCAGCTGTTCAGTTTCAAAGAAACACACAGAGGCTTTATATTAATTATAAACTGTTTGGCCTATTAGCTCAGGCTTATTACTAACTAACTCTTACAACTTCAATTAAACACAATTCTTGTCTATGCTTAACCACATGGCTTGGTACCTTTTCTCAGTAAGGCATTCTCATCTTGCTTCCTCTGCATCTGACTGGTGACTGACTCTCTGCCTTTTCTCTTTCCAGAGTTTTCTTAGTCTGCTTGCCCTGCCTATACTTCCTGCCTAGCTATTGACCAATTAGTGTTTTATTAAACCAATATGATTGACAAATCTTCAGTGTACAAGAGCATTATTCCACAGCATTCCACCATGTAGGTCTGGGGAGTAGAACCATCTCACTGGCCCAGAACATTGTTTACGTTTTCAGGCTTTTGTACATGTTATTTGAAAATTATAGTTTCCAGTCATTTAACTGCTCCTAGGCAGCAGGAAGAGACACTGGGCTTGGCTTGAGCATTTGAAACCCCAAAGCCCACCCGCAGTGACTTATTTCTTTCAAAAGACCCACACCTACCCCAGTAAGGCCCATACTTCCTGGTGCCATACTCCCTAAGCATTCAAATATTTGAGTCTGTGGGGCCATTCTTATTCAAACTACTACAGCCATCACCATTAATACCACTATTGTCAGACTGGACCTTACTTTATAGTTCAGGCTGGCCTCAAACTCTCACTCTCCTGCCTCAGCCTCCTAGGTGCTAGTATTTCAGGTCTGCACCACACCTGTTCTCTGTCCTAGGCTTGAAATGCCAGAGAATCCAACTCAGCCCTTGTAAATGCTGAGCCAGCTCCTTTGTCACTAAGCCACACCCTCAGCAAGTTTTTGCATCAGTTCAAAACAACTTCTAACTTACTGTGATTTTGTTTCTTTAATTTGTGACTTTTTCTCAGAAGTGAATTATTAAATTTCTATTTGGAGGATTTTTCTAAATTTTGTTTATGTTTCTAGGTTAATTCTTCTGTGGTTAAAGAACCTATTTATGTGGTACTTCAGTGTTTTTAAATTTATGGAGATTGGTTTGGTGGATTAGGACATGGTCTGTCATGTTGGGATGTCCAGGTTCATTGCTGAATACATTTATCATTAACTGCAGATACTGCTATTTTATATCTTAGACTTCATCTGTTTGTGTCTCTGTAGCCAAAGTGGGTGATGACTGAGTCTGCTTGTTTTTATTGTTGCCATTTCTGCAGTTGACAGTCTCTGCCTTCCTTGGAGGTGCTGCATGTTCAGTACTTCATAGCCTGTAGTTGGAGTTTGTCTGGGCCCCTTCATCTCGCTACTGGTTTGCTACTCTTCCTGTCTGTTCCTGTGCTCTTCCCCCCTTTGCTTTCTTTTGAATTATTTTTGTTTTATTTAATTTTAGTGAGTTCATGCTGTCCACCCCCGAGCCCCAGCTTTTGATACATTTCTGCTATTTTTTTTAATGGTTATTCCAAGGTTTACATGTCTTTAGCAAGCTTCAGATAACTGAGTGTGAGATCCCTGAGACCATATCTGTGGCTCTCTCCCTTTTTTTTTTCTACTGTGGCTTTATAGCTTATGTCACTATATTATTTTTATTTTAAATAGTCATTATATCTTCAAAAGATTAAAAATGAGGAAAGGTTTCACTGCCCTTATATTGAATGTTTCTAGTTCTTCATTCCTTTGTTTAAATTTTGTGTTGTAGTATTTTCTGTCTACTTGATAAGCGTTTTTTCTTTTGGTCTCTTCAAGACAGGGTCTCCTATAGCCCATGCAGGCCTTAAATGTGCCATATGGCTAAGTCTGGCATGCATCCTACTGATTCTTGTGCCTCTACTTGCAGAGTGTTAGGATTATAGCCACGGGCTGCCACCCCTGGCACTGAGTTATCAGCTTCCTGTTTTACAGAACAGGCTGGCCTCAGGCCCACTCTGGTCCTCCTCCCTGTGCCCCTGAGCATGGGGATTACATGCCCGGTTATCTTCATTTTTGCTTCATATACATATCTAATTTGTTAGCTTTAGGGATGTGCTTCTGTTGTCCTTTCAGCTCACACACTTCGCTAGTTTGTTTTCTGATGCTTCTGTGATAGGTGTCTATAATTTTCCTTATTTGTTTTATCTGGTAATTACTGACTTTTCCTGGATCTGAACATGTATAGTGTTTGCAAAATTTTAAAATGTAGGCATATTTTAAAATCCATTTGGGGACTAGAACAATGGCTCAGCAGTTAAGAGTCCATGTAGCTCTTGCAGAGACCTGGGTCTAGTTCCCAGCACCCTTGTGATGGCTCAGAACCCCCTACTACTCCAGTTCCAGGGGGATCTGGTGCCCTCTTCTGACCTCTTCAAGTACCAGGCCTGCCCTCAGTGAGTGCACAGGCATACAAACAGGCAAGATGCTCATACACATTTTCTTAAAAATCCATTTTATAATTGGTGGATATTTGTACTGTTTCCACATTTTGACTGTGAATGAATATTGTTGTGAACACTGCTGCTGTCAACATTGGCTACAACAACTCTGTCCATGGCTGAGGTTCTGAGGCTGTATGCGGAATTGCTGGTTGATATGAGAACACTCTGTCCCTCTTCTTGCAGTAAGTTCTGGCCAACAGAAGACTTACTTCATTTGTCACCTGTCTTCTAGGAATCAGGTTCTGCATTGCCTGATTGATGTACAATGTAAAAACAGTTGTTTTATGTGTTTTTGTCTCATTTTTCTATTCTTAGTCCATGATAGGTAGAACCCGTCCTAAGTGTGAGGCCAATATTAAATTCTGCAACTATACTAATTCTTCACAGCAGGAAAGTTCTGCCTGCATAGCATCATGATCGGTTTGCTATCTGACCAAGGGTGTTTGTGATCTGAAGAAATGACACCTGAGTTTTCTGTATTGATTAATTGCTCCATCCCATTCGTTAATCATCCAAGAAATGTTTATTAAATACTCTTGAGTGCTTCATGTCCGGGCAGACAGCACTTCTCCTTATTACTATTTTTTAGCAATTGGAATATGCTAAACAAATACAATAAAAATACTTTTGCTTTTCTGGTTACAAGGTTGGATTCTTAGATTCTTCAACATTCAGAAATGGAAAGTAGAGAACAGAATATAAGTTGATCTCATTTCCGTCACTGGCCGTCTGTTTATTTGTGTTCAAGAATAACAAAACTTTTAGTCGTTTTTATTGAAAAGCTTTTTTAAAAGTTGAAATTTAAGATGAATTTTTGTGTGTGTGTGGGTGCGTATGCCATGGTGCGCGTGTAACTTCCAAAGACAGCCTGCACGAGTTGGTTCTTCTACCGTCAAGTCCTAGAGACTGAGTTCAGGTCAGCACTCTTGACAACTGCCTGTATCTGCTGAGCCATTTTGCCAGACCAGTTTTTTTTTCTTCTAATTACTAAAAAATAATTAATGGGCAGAAACATACTTGCCCCATTTTTGAGACGAATCTTCCTGTAGTCTGTTACAGTAGGAAGTTAATACCCTGATTAAGAATGAAGCACGAGACCTACGTAAGCATATGCTCTATTGCCATGTCTGAAGTCATGAGGGTGTGATTAATAGTCCCTAGGAGTTTTGATTTGGCGTGTCTTACTCTTAGGTTTCCCCTAAGCTTGGTTTCAAAGCCTAACAAAGAGTCTTCTGTGGATCAAGCTCAGACTGCCTTCTCCAGGCTTCGTTTTCTAAGCTTGCCCAGGATCTTACAGACTAGATTTACAGGGTGGGGCTAGCATGCCTCGTGTCAAAGGGAGCCTCCATGGGTCTTCATGTCTAGTTAAATAATGCGTGCTGGCTGGGAATCATTTTAAACAGGGGTCTCTGTTAGACCTTTAAGTTAATAAAGCCTTTGATTATAATTTTTGGGTCAGAAAAACAGGCCACTCTTGAATTTGGGAACTCAGAAATATGCTGGCCACTATGTATGCCTGCCTTAAAGGCCTGAGTTTCAGGGTGTTTGTTTGTTTGTTTGTTTATCTATCTATTTATTTATTTTTTATATAGGGAGTATTTGTCCTTAACATCTTAATAGTAGGTAGTAGTAGTTTTTTTGTTTTTTTGTTTTTTTTGTTTTTTTTAACCTTTCCTTAAAAAGAATTTCTTCAGAAGGAAAATATATTGGTAATGACATCATTTTACTCTGCAGGATACAGAGATTTTTCCTAAAAAAAAAAAAACTAAAGTTACCCGCTTTGTGCAATACATTTCTCTTGTGTGCCTCTCTCCTGCCATGGGCAGGGCCTGGACATGAGGAGTCACATCAAAGTATGGTGGTTTTTTGGTGAACTGGGGTCATTTATGGTAGGAAGCCACATTTCTCTCCGTGTCTGAGGATGAGAACATCAAGGCATTATTTGTTGTGGAAAGAACGCATAATTGATTTCTAGTAATAAAATTTTTCTTTTTCTCAGTCAATAGCAGCTGCTACAGGCAGCTTACTGCTGAAAGACTTCAAGTTGTTAATCTGGGCGGGAGTAAAGGAGAGCCAAGTCAATGTTGTAAATGTTTTTAGTTGACAGTAGTTTTTTATTTGATTCAGGCCTACTTGGATACCCTTATCATGTGGTGACCCTAGTACTCTGTGCCTACAGTCTTCCCCTTTGTCTAAAATGTAGGCACTTCTTGGATGTTCAAATGAATGGCAACCAAAAAGATTAAAATGCCTCTTAATGTTTTATTTGTATTTTCACTTCCAAAAGGAGTTTTGAGGATAACCAGTGTTTTAATTGTTAAAGTTGGATTGTTTTGTTTGGATAGAGAATCTATGTTCTTGTGAAATTGGTTTTATGAAATTGGATTGGAAAAAAAAATAGAGTATATAATTGGGCACATCCTGTACTGCTTAATGAATCACCAAACTGGTGTAATGGCCATTAGTACTTTGGAAGCGAGGCTGTGTGCTCTTGCTCTGCCTGAAAAACTAGGAGTTGCCTGTGAGAAACAGCAGTTCATCTGGATGCTCGTCATTCTTTGACTGGGGAGCTTCTTGCTCATGGGTTGCCTTGCTGGCTGCTTGCTGTTTTGTGTCACAGAGGCATCAGATGTCATCAGGTCAAACCAAGGACTTTGGTCATCCATGACAGAAGGCATAGTTCAAAATATAATTCACAAGGCAACATCCAGAATCAATTGATTATACATACACTACAGGGTGTTCATCAGCTCCTGCAGCTCCAGTACAGACCCTTAGAAGTAAATGGTAGAATCAAAATGCTGGGCAAAGTAAAACCCAAACCTAGGGTCAAAGTTGGGATTCTCATGGGCCTGACCTCAAAATGTGGAAGTCCCAAGGAGATGTGGACCAGGTTGGCCTCACACTTCACAGAGACCCACCTGCCTCTGCCTCTCAGGAGTGGAGACTACAGGCATGATCCACTACACCCGGCTTCATAGAAACACATTTACTTCTCTGCCAATCCTAATCTTTAGCTTTGCTTTGAGGTCCAGCCTCAGCTCTCAATCATTTGCACTGTCAGTTTGATGTCTCTCTTATGTAATGCTGCACAGTGGCCATTGGCGTGGAATTAAAGTGCTGCTTATCAGCTGTGACCTTGGACAAGTCAGTCTCTTTGACACCCTCTCCCCTTTAAATAGCACAGGGATAGAGCTAACTCCTATATTAGAAGGTTGGTGGGAGGATTAAAAGAAGATCATGGTTATAAAGTGCGTGGCATAAAGCCTGGCAAATTATAACCTTCTCATAAACTTCAGCTGCTACTATTAGGTGATGAGTGTGTCACTAACCTTTTCTCCTCCAGCTTGACAGGCAGCAGCCGAGGGCAGGAATGCCTTAACCCTTTGTGTATCAGTCAGATCTTGGCTAATAATTGATGGGTGCTTTGTAGATGTGCTGCACAGTCCTTACAAGGCCGCCAGCAGAGTCTCTTCGTCTGGGGGGGCTGGTACTGCAAGCTTGGTCTTTCTGTGTGAGGCACCAGGCGGCTTGCCCGGGTGCCCTAAGGACCTGCCTCAGCAGAAATGCTTTGTCTCATTTCTGGGGTGCAGTTTGACCTTCTGGCTTCAGGTGTTTGGTAGGTATGGTATTTGGAGGCTCTGTTAGCTCCGAGTGTAGAGTTTCTAGTCTGATTCAGTCTTGGAGTCCAGTCTTCCCCATAACTAGGGTCAGAGGCAACATCAGATCTGAACGGGATCTGCCAAGTTTTCTCCTGTCCCGGCTCTCCATTCTCCTCTCCCACCACAGCCCTGCCCAGACAGCAACCTCAGTTTACTCATGTTCTTTGAAGGTAGTTTATTCACACCAAAGACTGACTAGTTAGAGGTACAGGTCTTCCTTCTGTTGGAATCTTAACAGAGGCTATTTGGAGTCATAAGCCAGTGACTCTCGGGCTGCAGCTTTGCCCCCAGGGGACACTGGGCACTTTTGAAGAGGTGATGGTCAGTAAAGCACAGTGTGCAGAGGCTGGGGTTCTGCTAATTACGATAGTCTAACAGCAGAGTTACCGGACTCAGCGGTCTGCACATCAGGTTCCAGGCCAGCCAAAGCTACAAAACAAGGCTGCCTCAAAAATAAATAGACAAATGCCGGCAACCTTATGGCCAGTTTCACAGTATGTGGGGGAGAAAAATGGAGGTGGAGGTTTGTGACTCCTGACTTACCTCTCAGTGCTTTCAGGCAGACAGTGCCCAGGGTACAATGGGAAGAGGTCCCCAGAATCTCACCACAGGCTTCACGCAGTCCTGTCTTTGCTGGGGGAAAGGGGCACCTGATGCAGTTTAGGAGTAAATCACCTGCTCTGCGTTGGCCTTGCTGCTAGATGCTGGGAGATCAGCAGATGCCCGTAGTCTTCTGTTCGAGAGGAGGCTGTCCTGTGAAGGCTGCTTTGTGCCCGAGTGGATGGGGAACGGAGATGAAGCTCCTCCACAGTGGTGTCCCTAGGGATCACACCAGAGGAAGGAGCCTGTCCCTAGAGAATCATTATGTGGGTTTGATTGAGCTGAGCTTTAACCCTGCCAGCTTTTTCCTTTTAACATCTCCGCGTCTTTTGATTCTATATTACTGTTGTTCCCCCTTGCCCCTCTCACTCCCTACCTGCTCCCACACACTAAGGGGGAGCCGAAGAGGCTCCTTGTCTCCTCTCCTGTTGCTGAGAGAATCTTACACACCCAGTTACCTCAGATCTCATGTGGATCTGTGTGTCTTGCTTTCTCTGAGCAAGAGTGGCAGTAGCAGCAGCAGCAGGCACAGATTCAATGTCTCACATTGCCTGATGTCTGGGAGAGCAGGGACACCTGTGAGCTGTCGCTCTCACTTGGGCATTCTTTAGAAGCTTGAACATAAGATCCCTTTAACAAGATTGGAATTGTTCCTCACCTTGAGTGGCAATGGAATCAGCAGGAGGAAGGAGGCACAGGAAGCAGTCTAAGTTGAGGTGGGTGTGGTTTGTCTACCCCAGGTCTCTGGCTCTCTTGGATGTCTCCGAGGACTGGAGCATGCTCAGAAACCTACCAGAATATGCCTCACTACTTTGTGTTCATGTGTTCTTGCACATGTGTGTGCATGCTGATAGGTCAGAGGACAATTGGGCAATTGCCTCTTTTCCTCCCCTGTGGGTCCCTCTGTCCCAGGGATCTGAGTCCTTTGGGCTTGGCAGCCAGTGCCTGTACCCACTGAGCCATCTTGCCAGCCGCAGGATCTCTTTTCAGCATCTGATGTTGGGAGGGCTCTGATGGAACTCTAGGCTAGCCCTTGGGATAGGGCAGGGCAGACATGGAAGAGCCCTGCATGTCTTTGGAGCCTTCTCTGATGAACTTGTGAGCTGGCCTCCTCTCTTGATTTCTGGGTCACTGGTTACTAGGTTGGAGCTACAGGGTATTTGTGAGTAAGAAAATACTTTGGCAGATTGATTTTTAGGGATGCCCCTTTGTATGAGCAAGCCCCCCCATCTTGGTTTGCTGACCTTCTCCATCTGTCCCACATTGTCCCAGGCTCAAGACTGGCCAGCCCCAGTGTGACTCCTGGGGTCACTGACTTGTCTCCTCCTCCAGCATTGGAAAAGCTTACCTTTTCCCTGCAGTGAGCTTTATCACATTTCTGTCCTTAGGCCTTTGCTTATGGGGTTCTTCTTCTGTCCTGAAATCAAACTCTTCCTTCAGGAGAGGAGACAAAAAAATACATGGCCTGTGATCTTCGTGGGAAATGTGAAGTTGTATCAAAATAACTGTCATTCATATGTCTGTTTCCCTAAGAAGTAAATCATCTCAGCTATCAGAGTGGAGGGGAGGAAAGGGATTAAGCCATGCGTTGGTTACAACTGAGCTTTACAGCAAGTATCTTCCTCTTTTGCTTAATGCCAGTTGTTTTCAGTTGTTTCCTTCATCAGTTGACATGAGTTTCTTTCCCTAGTCTAACAAATAAGGAACCTGGAAGGTTTTGTTCTCTGTTAGCTAGATTTAGACGTGATAGAGAAAAATAATATCCTTGGGTTAAAATAGCTAAAGTCGTTGGATAGGTTGCGGCAGTTGCTGGTGCCAAGATTCTGGCGTCTGGATTATATACAGACTTAGGAGAAGGTCATAAAATAGTGTGAGCAATGGACAACCATGTTCTCTGTGAACCCAACAGTGGGGTTCCATGTTCTCCAAGACCCCAGTGATAGAGACTCATGTTCTTCATGAACCCAACTGATATTTTGAGAATGTTATAGGAGAAAAATTATTTCACTGGCTTGGTGAGCAAAGTCCAAGTTTGTATACCCAAGCCATGAGAAGTGAGCTAGGAAACAGCACCCCTTCATGGCCTCTGTATCAGCTCCTGCCTCCAGGTTCTTGCCCTGTCTGCGTTACTGTCCTGACTTCCTCCTGTGATGAACAGTGATGTGGAAGTGTAAGCCAAATAAACTCTTTCCTCCCCAAGTTGTTTTTAGTCGTGATGTTTCATTGTAGCAATAGTAACCCTAACTGCAGGACCTTTAGGTGAAGAAGGTGGATGAACTTCATGAGTTCAGAGATTTTATCTTTATTTTGCCCTGTATTTCTAGTCCCTAAGAAAGAGCCCGGGATTTGGATGACATTCCGATATTTGTTAAATAAGTGACCTGAGAGGGAGCCCAGGTGAGAGTGAAGAGTGGAGGAAGAGCCTGTCTCTGTGAAGGTAGACAGTCCAGGAGAGGCTACCAAGAGTTTGTTCCATAGTCTGCAGAACAGGAATGGATGCAGATGGTCAGTCTTTCTGTATGCTGTCTGCTGAGGGCTTCTCAGTTGCTTCCTGAGCAGGGAGGCCTTCTAACCTGTAGACGCTGGGCAGGTGTGTCTTAGTCTCGTTGCTGTGAGTGCTGTCTGGTGGTCTGGAAATGAAGAGCAAAGGAATTTGAGCTTCCTGGTCGACAGTTTTCAATCTAACAGTCTGTCTTCACACACTCCAACACAGGCATGCCCACACTGATCCATGTTCTCTTGTGGCTCTGCTGTGGTTTTGGCCGGTGGCCTGGGCAGAAGAAGCAAGGACAGACACTAGGTAGTTCATGGAAGTTGGGTCACAAGAGGTTTGGGGGAAAAGGGACCAGGAACAGAAAGATGGTGTCTTGCTATTGAGTTCGGTCTTTGTTCAGTCACACCTCCTTCAAGTCCTTTTGCTCCAGTTAGGACATGAAGGAGGAGGCTATATCACCATGCTAAGCAGACCAGTGAAGTTGAGTGAGCTCACACTACAGCCAAGGAGGGAGGGACGGCACCCTGCCCAGGGTAGGTGGAAAAGACACCTCTTTCCTCCCTTGCGTGGCATTGACAGCGAGAGATGAAGTGAGATGTGCCTTGAGTTCCAGTGCCCCTTTGGTGTCTGGTGGGTGGCCTTTGGACTGGGGAAGTCCTTTTGCTTGAGGTCAGATAGTGGTGAAGAATTTGGGCTTTGGATTTTGACCTAGACTGCAGTATGAACTTGGTACCTTCAGGAGGACCTCAAACATGTACTATAACTTGCTTTCTGCCTCCATTTCTCACTGGTAACGTCTGAATTAAGGATTGAGGGGAGGTCATGCACAGTTAAGAAAAAGGGCCGTATTATTTTCTGGTACCTTCTTCCTGTGGGTTTAAGAAAAGCCACAGGGAGAGGTTTGGTAGTTGGGTTCAGTTTTGGAGAAATTTTTTGGTCTCTTGTTTCTTTTTAGCTGTCACAGGTAGCCTGTTGCACTTTGTTGGATTCATAAGTCAGAGATGATGAGAGAAGCGAATACTCTGTCTTTATGGAAGGGTTAGGAGGAAGCAGAAGCATTAGTTAGGTAATCCTTTGTCAGAGCAGAACTTCTCTTTTAGGATTATTGTTTCATAATCTTCAAATGCCCCTTCTCTTTGCAGGCGGCATTAAATAAGTGGGTATCTGCTTTTGAGTGTGGTTTGCTCAGCTTTTTTTTTAATGATTAAAGTATCACTTGTCTTTAAATACCTCTGATAGGAATTTAGTTAATAAACCAGTAAAAAGGCTTTCTCATACATACATTTCTGTGGGAATTCGGATTCAGATATATTTATATCAAAGACCCCTCTGAGATTTCTGGGGGACAGAACTCCATAGTCCTTTGACGAAAGCATTGCTTCCTTTTCCTCACCTTGCCACCAAAATCATTATATTCTTTCTCAAGGAATGATTACACAAGACTCCTGCTCACTGGCTAGAGAGCAGAAAGCAGTCTTGACTTGTGTGTGATGTTATGTTTTCATGAGACAGGGAGTTTTGTAGTTGCTTTTACACATACACACACACACACACACGTACACACTGGTTGGTTGGTTGGTTGATTACAGGATCTCATCAAGTAGACCCTTAAATTTTCAATCCTTCTGCCTCTAACTCCTGAGTGCTAGAATTACAGGTATGCACCACCATGTCTGATTTAGACATTTTAATGGCATTCTTACTAAAATTATAATAGATAGTGTGACTTCCTTAAAGTAATCTGGACCCTAGTTTCGTGTCATGAGCCGTCAACATTTTCTAAACATTTACCCTCCAGAAGGCTGGGGTTAAGTCTTAGATACAGTTACTCACATCCATCCATTTGGACTGTGGCTGCCTAGGGTAGAATATTGCTTTCTTTTAGGACCTTAAAGGGTTTTCCAGTTCTGACCTACAAATGCCAAGCCGCACAAACCATTTGCAGTTTGGAGTTTGGTTTATCAGTGGGTTGCAGAGGAGGAAGAGACTTAGGAAAGAGCACACACTGATTAACATGAAAATGGGATAGCCTTAGTCTGGGATTTTTCTACTTTTGTAATGTTTATTTTATAATCTTTTAAAGGAAGCATTTTCCCCACCCCCGACAAAAGGAGTAAGGTGTGTGAGAAGCCAGCCCTTTTATGTGGTTTCCTCAGGCTTTAAAAAAAATTAAGTAGCACTTGTCTTTAAGAAGAATTCAGATAATCAGCCTGCTAAGCGTGGAGCTCCGCCTAGAGTAAAGAACCTTCCTGACCCTCTTATCCTGCAGGGTCTCCTTCGCTGTTGCTACAGCATTTCTCTTTTAGGCTTGCCTGAAGGGACCGGGGTCTAATTGCTGTCTTTCCCATCAGACTTCTGCAGGAGAAATAGCAGACGGCTTTTGAAGAGTAGAGTACTGCCTGATGGAGTCACTGTTTACCTGACGTTGTGTAAAATGGCGTGTCCTTGTGAAAAATTTGTAGGAGAGACAGAAAAGAGAGTTTGATTTTTATCGTTTGTCTAGTGAGCTGGCCCTGAAGCAAATGCTGTGTCATTTTATAGTGACCTTTTTTTAGCAGTGCACCATCTCCCAGGGCTAACTCGGCCTCTGACTGGCTCTGTGGTTGCCAGGTCTCTGAGGTATGAGCTCCTTGCTGATCTTAATCTACCCCACTGATAAAAAGAGTGTATGGTCAGCTTTGAAAGAGTGTGCCTACCTCATGCATAAGTATTTCTCAAGCTTCCTTGAAACATTCAAAAAGAATGTAAACTAGAACAGCTGTCAAGATGTCGCCCTGTGGGCTTTAATCCCCTACCTCTTGTTGTTTTAGTTTTATTGGAGATTTTAAAGAAAACATACCGGAGTTACTTTTCCCTCTATATGTATACCTTGAAAAAACATGGTTGTATTTTTTTAATGGCAACATTGCCATTACATAACTGGCCATAGTTACTTTTTTATAATTTAATACTTAATGTATAATTTTTTTAAAATGTCGAATTTGGGCTAGGTGTGATGACATGTGCCTTTAGTCCAGTGTGCAGGAAGTAGAGGCAAGTGGATCTCTGAGTTCAAGGCCATCATGGTCTGTGGTCTTACATAGTGACTTCCAGGATAGCCAGGACTAGATAGTGAGACCCTGTCTCAAGAAGATTTTTTGTTGTTTTGTGTTTTTGAGTCTCACTATGTAGCTCTGGCTGTCCTGGAAGTCATTAGGCCAGGTTGGCCTCAAACTCAGAGATTGACCTCCCTCTGCCTCCCAAGTACTGGGATAAAAGGCCCCGTACCACTGTACCTGGCCTCGAAATACTCTAAAGATTTTTAAATCACAACTGTTTAAAGAGAAAGGATTAATCAAAGCCTAGTTTTGTTGTGGGATATTGTACGTTTTCTTATCAAGAACAGTCCCCCCTTCTTTGACGCATCATTGACTAGTTTCAGAAACCAGGTGAGTTGTCCTGCAGAGTGCCCCACATTCTGGATGTATCTGTTTTCTTGTGGCATCATGTTCCTCTCTCACCTGAATTTCCTGAAACTGGAAATGAACTCTGGAAGCCTTTCAATCACAAGTGCAGTGTGTCAGCCATTGTATCGCAGGAGGAAAAAGCTCCTTGGTTTACTTAAATAAAAGTAACAGATATTCCCAAACGCTGAACTCTTAACACTCAGGATACAAAGACAAGCTGTAGTCCTAGCTGCCTTGCAGGGCAGCCTGACAGAGGGACAGCAAGATAGAATGGGGCAGTGGCTCAGGGGCTAAGCAGGAGCGAGGGGACCTTGATATCAAGAGTGGCTTCCCGAAAAGCCTTGGGAAGTTCTCAGTCTGAATAAGTTGGTGAAAAAAATGTACTTTCCAGACTACAGCATGCTGCCGCTTGACTGCTCCCGGCTTTATCACGTGCAGCACTTTGTTGAGTAATCCTTCTCTCTTTACCTCTGGGTGTCTTCTAACTAAGCCCCAGTTAGTGCCCCTAGGTCAGGATGGGCCTGCGGAGGTCTGAGCGTCCCATGTCTCCAGAGTGAGGCTTGAGGCAGAAGAGGCAGCTGGAACCTCTCCTAAACTAGCGACCGTTCTCACCCACCAGCCCTGATGTCCTGTTCTCCTGACAGCCTTCTAAGCAGATAGCTTTAGGCAGGCAGGGAACTTGAGTGTCTTGGGGGACAGGACACCTCATGGGTTTTCTTTGGAAGTAATGCTCTGGAGAAGGATTCCACATCTTACCAGGAATGAAGCTGGAATTTTAAATTGGTTGTGGGTGGGTGCTTTATTAAAGTAGTTTGAAACACTTTTGAAAAGGTATGTTAGTGTGTAGAGCTTTTTCCTCCGTCTCTTCCCTACCCAGTTAGCATCTCCTGGGAATCACCTCTTCCCATAAGAAGGGAGAATGGTCTCTTGAGGTCATCAGCCAGGAGTTTAAACAAGGGAGGGGTAGGGGGATTCTTCGATGTTTTATGGATGCAGCGTCTGCTCACCACAGTGTCCACTGCTGCAGTTCATGCTGACTGGTCTGTGTGCTCTGTGCGCACAAAGCTGATGGAAGAAGCAGCGAGTCATCGCTCTGCTGTTTATTAGTATTGGGAGACAGAAGTAAAACAAGGAATCACAGTGAATAATCCTGAGCCTGACTTTGTAAGAAACCAACTCAAGTGCAAGAGATGGGGAGAGAGAGAAGAGGGATTAGGAATTTGTCTTATTAGCTGATTTTTAAAAAATATTGTTTACTGTAAACAAGATAGATAGTACTTAAGATATATAGAGTGTAGGAGATGCTGAGCAAACTGGATTTTGTTTATAAGGAAAGATATTCCATTTTTTCTATAAAAACCAATTTCTACTGTAATAAAAATTATTAGGGCAACAAGTGATGCATTAGCTGCCCGAAGGTCACATACTTACATCACTCTAACTCTGCCCCTTTTGTGCCTGTGGCACAATGCACTCTTTGATACAGAGCACCACACTCTCATGGAGAGGACAGTCACGTGTTGCTCTTTCTTTTCTCAGACATTAAGAACATGATCCTTTATCTATTTCCAGTTTTAAATGGCTGTTGAGGGGAGAGATTAGGCTAATGAATGGCTTTTGTCTATACCTTTGTGCTATTTTTTGCTTTTCTTATAGGGTAGTCAATTTGGTGGCAGCCTCTTAAGAGGAAAAACCAAATGTCATAGATCTGAGAAGCAGCTGGGCAGAGCAGACTGTAGACGGCCTTACATCTCACTAGGTCACTCAGAGTTTTATCACATAAGGGAATTTTGACTACCAGGAAGCCTGTGGCTTTTTTACGAACCACTGGAGTGGGCCCTGCTGCTGCATTGCTGTGTGGGCCTTGGAGCAGATACACCCAGGCTCAACACGTTGCTCTTTTTATTAGCCATTTGACCTTGGGGGAACAATGTCATTCCTGTGTGCCACAGTTTCTTCCTCAATAAAATAGTTAATAATGCAGTAATGAGACATGGGGAAAAAAACTGAATGGTGGCAACTTTTAGTGTAAGTTCATTTAGAGGCACAGTTCAGTGAGGGTGGAGAATGGGCAGACAGTTCTTTCTGGGTGAGAAGAATCTAGAAGAGAATGTGAAGTTTACAGTGTCCTAGCTTTCGGAACCCCTACTTCGGGGCTGAAGGGAGAAGTCAGTAGTTAAGAGGACTGACCTCTCTTGCAGAAGACCTGGGTTCAATCCCCATCCTTACATCCAGGCTCTCTACTGTCTGCAACTCCAGTTCTGACTCTGCAGGCACCAGGCAAATGCAAGCAAAACACCCATAACACAGAAAATAAACATATTCATAGTAAAAAGATTTTTAAAAAGAACTGTGTGTCCTTTCCCTTCTGAATCCAAAGACACCAAGTCATAATGATGTCAACAGATATTTTTAGATTCTCTTTCCATGCCTGGTATGGTGGTGCATGCCTTTAATCTGTACAAGTTCTAGACCAGCCTGGTCAACATATTAGTTTCTAAGGCTACACAGTGAGACCCTCGAAACAAAACAGATTCTCATTTCCCCCAATATTTTGGCAGTCTGTCTATTAATGGAAACCTTACCCTAGGAATTCTGCTCCACTCTAGGTTTTTATTCCACAGCGCTATTCTACAGAGTACGACCAGTTTTAGCTCATTCTTGCAATGTTATTTTGTAAACAATAAGTTCTTCATTCCCGAGCCAGCGTGGCCTTTCCAGATTTAATATAAATTCAGCTGGCCACGGGGAGAATGGACTGGACCAGGTCCTTAGTTTACTGATGTCACTTGTTTCGGAGCTTTGAGATCCCCTCAAAGCCAATGCCCAGTCTCCAGCATGCCAAACAACACAACTGTGTCGTTTGGCATGAAGCCAGGGAGACTGCTGGATTAGCAGAGCTCATAAGAAGCCAGTCACCATTGTCTTGGTTCCTGTTTGCCTTTTGTTTGTATCCCTGCCTGTGACCTCCAGATATGCCAAATCTGTCTTAGTGGCTTCCCTGTCAGAACTTGTAGAGCTCTTGGGCCACCTCTAGGATTACAGCGTATCCTTCTGCTTGTATCATTGGAAGATGACAGTGTTCAGCACTTACACAATTATTTCTTCAAGGCCACTTTTTGTTCATTTTTAAGTTTGTTTACTTAAATTTTTATGTGTTGTGCATGCGTGTGTGTGTGTGTGTGTGTGTGTGTGTACCAACATGTGTACCTGGTGCCTATGGAGGGCACTTGATCCCCTGGAGCTGGAGTTTAAGGAGTAGCATGTGGGTGCTGGGAACCAAGCCAGGGTCTTCTGCAAGAGCAACAAGTACTCTTCACTACCAAGCTGTCAACTGAGCTGTGAATGTGCCTGATGTGTAGGTGGGAGTTCGGCCAGAAGCCTTTTCTACTTGGTGTCTCTATTGTGTTATCTTAATGTGAACACAAACCTCCAATCACTGTTAAACACTTAGGCTTTTATAATTAACTATTTTATTATAAATGTAATGTAATGTCTTTGCAAGAGAATATACACAGAGAAATTATATACATGTATGTCACATGCAGAAGTATGTCAGTATGATTAACTCCTAAGAGTGGAGTTGCTAGGCCTGCCAGTTAGGATTAGGTTTGGGCATATACTTTTGTTTTTTCATTTTATTTCGTATGTGTTCATGCATGTGGAGTCCAGAGGTCAAACTTAGATGTCATTCTTCAGGAATTATCCTTTTGGTTTTGAGACACGGTCTCTCATCAGAGAGCTGGGACTCACCAGTTAGGTTAGGCAAACTGGCCAGTGGTTCCTAGAGGTCCTGCCTCCGCCTTCCGCACCAGGATTACAGGAGAGTGTGCCCAACAACTGTCTTCTTACATAGTGCTGGGGATCAAATTCAAGACCTGATGCTCACACAGCAAGTACTCATTACTGAGCTCTCTGCAGCCCCAGACTACCGCACTATAGTAGTGAATTTCTCTTACACAAAAGGTTAGTTTAGATTGGAAGTGGTAGAACATAGCTTCAGTTTCAGCTACAGAAGGCTGAGGCAAAAGGCTCACTTGAGTTCAGGAGTTCAGAACCTGCCTGGGCAACACAACCAAATCCCATCTGAAAAAATAAGAAGTGATTGGAAACTCTTTATATAGTGCCCTTCCATCTCAGCAAGTGGCTTCCTCCCTATGGCCATATAAATACAGGTCAAAAAGAGGAAGATATGTAGGTCAAAGGGGACTTGACTGTGGGACAAGTTGACTCTTCTGCTTCCTTTTTGACAAGTTCCACAGACTCTTCCACATCTAGAATTCAAGTAGATGGTTACATCTCACTTCAGAGAAAGCTGGAGAACAAGGTCTCTGGGCCCAGCATAGAATCAACATTCTGTTAGTAAAGAAAAGGTATAACTGGAGGTTTCATTCCCACTTGCCAGTTCCCGAATAACCACTCTGAGTCTTAATATTAATTAGAAACTGCTTGGCCT
>LOJH01001005.1:17264-35426 GCA_001685095.1 Ellobius talpinus | reverse complement strand
CCCGCCACACCTACAGTCAGGCATTTAGGGCTCACAGTCATGTGTGTGGCTCAGAGAACCAACGGTCAGAGTCAGTTCTTTCCTTCTGCCATGTGAGTCCTGGAGATTACACTCAGACTCTTGGCTCCAGCAGCAAGCACCATCCTGGGCCCTGAGAGGCAGAGTTAGAACTGAAGCCAGGGATGAATGTTTGTGCTGCCGACTGGATGACTTTATTGCCATGGACCTGTATTTAAAGTGATGCAGGGGGTAACCTCAATATCAACCTTTCCCCCTATGGTGACTCTTAGGATGAACCCTACAGAGTCCCTGGTGCCATCCTGAAGGTGACCAGCTAAGCAATGGGGTGGTTCAGTTGCCAGATTCTGAGATGAATCCCTCCAACAGCAACTCCCCCTCTGTCCCCTACCGGTCACTAGAGGAGGACTTGGCTCAGAAACTGCCCTCTGCTCAGAGGTTAAAGGTGGTCATGTCTTCACATCAGAGTTCCAGAATTCTCCAGCTCTTCTTCTGGGGTGGGAAGCAGGTGACCCCCAGAGGTGAAATTGTGGGAGAGGAGATGGGACAGGGAGAGCTGAGGGGATTAAAATAAAGGCTGATGTCTTTGTGTGTGAGAACAACTATGGCTTTTCAGGGAAATGGATGGCACTGGGACTGTCAAGATAAATATGTTGTGTTTTCTCCCATAGGAGGAATCGAGTTAAATTTAGATTCTTACATACCTAACACACATATGTACACATGCATACATAAAAGTAGAATGGGGGACTACAAGAGGTCAGAAGAGACGTTAAGGCAGGGTGGGGATAAGGAGGATGATGGGACACGTGACTTGGAAGGGAGTTCCTCGTGGGGTTCATCATGTGACACAGGGTCAGATGATCCCAGGAAACAGAGCAATTAATGCCCCAAGTGAGGGAGGGTGAAGATATCCCTTCCACGATCAGGCAGAATGTCCTCAATGGACCGCTCTACCAAAGAGAACATAAGACAGGTTTGTGAAGCCATCTCTGCAAAGAGGCTCCTGCAGGCGCCCGGCTGGATAGGTCATGTCCAAGGCTGCCCGCTTTTGAGGAGACAATGGCAGCTCTCTCTGAGCAGATTCTGCTGGAGCCGCCTGGCCACGGGACTCTCATTCCCCACTCTGTCTGCGCTGGCCCCTTTGTTCACTCATTCCTTTCATAATTCCCGCTTGTGATTCCACGCCCGTGCTAGGCACTGGGAAACAATGGTGAGCAGCCCCCAGCCTGTGCCCCGTGCTTTTCTAACCCACAGGCCGGCAGTCACTGGTGACAATGGCAAGGAGGTGCCAGGGAGCAGCGACAGTCTGTTCCTGTCCTCGGGGGTCCGTTCTCTCTCTTTACCCCCTCTGAGTATTTCTGGGTACTCTAATTTGTCACGTGTCTCCTCTGTCTGCCTGTCTGTCTGTCAACTGATCAAATCTGAAATGAAGATATATAGGTAATTTTTCAAATGGTTAAGAAATGCTCAGATTCTTGTCCTTTTCCTATACACAGAGTCTAGACTTCCACTTCCAATTCTATCTCTGCTGCGCCCACTTGGCCTCTTCTTTAGGCAGGCTCTAGATTTATATTGCCTACTCTACCCAGACTCATGACCTTAAGACTTACCCTCTCTAACGAGGGTCACTATACCCACATATGCAACTCCTGCAACAGGCATGAAGATGACTTGCCCTGGGCCTGTCTCCCTTTGCCCCATTCCTCACATAGGGATTCAAGACCAGTATGTCCAACTCCCCTAGGACCTGTTGCCTGAAGAAAACTTCTCACCCCTGAAACTTGCCTATGAGCATCTTCTAATTTTACAGAAGTCTGCTCTGGGCTTAGAAACCTCACTGAGCTCAAGCTGAGCCAAGTCTACTTTCGATGCCCTCCTTGAACATCAACACTGAATTGTCCTTAGCCCCATACAGCTGGTCAGCTGACAAATTGGCAAAACGGGACCAGAACTTCAGCCAACCATTCAACACAGAAGACAATGACCTTACTCCAGATGCCTAGATCCCACCTCAAACATGAACAACTAAAAATTAATTCTCCCATTGTAATGTCCCCTGAGAAAAGCCGCTTAGATGATACATAAGACAAGGATTCAAGGAGGGATGAATAAATAAATGCCAAACTGAAGACTGCAAAATATAGTTGGATAAAATAACAAAAACAAGTCAAGATATGAAAACAAAATTTAGTGAAGAAATACAATCTGAAGAAATGCCAAATGAAATAAAGCTTGAAATGAAAAATTTATGAGTTCAGACAAAAAAAAATTGAGAGGAAAATTTCACCAATAGATTGGATCAGGTGGAAGAGAGAGTATCAGCCTTAAAGACAAAGAGGAGTTGGATCATTCAAAGAAAGTGTCAAATTCCCTCCAAGCCCCAAGAACAGACCATGTGGGAACTCGTTCTATAAAAAAGATCAAACCTGTAGAACAATAAGTACAGAAAGAGAAGAAAATATCTTCAACAAAATTATAGAATAAAAACTCCCTAATTTAAGAACTGAGATGCATATCAAGGCCCGAGAGGCATACGGAACCCCAAATAGACAGGATCAGAACAGAAATTCCCCGCATCATGTAATAGAATACCCAATGTACAAAACAAAGGCTATCAAAAAGACAAGAAAAAGATCAAAAGGCAGGCACACTAGAATAACAGTACATTTTCCAATGGAGACTGAGACCCAGAAGGAACTAGACCCCTGCACGCTCTATAAGCTATGAAAGACAGTGGACGGCAGTGCTACTGTGCCCAGCAGAGCCATCAGATTTCAGTTATGACCACTAGTCCAGCTCTATAGAAGACACTGTAAAGAATACTCATATCTTAAAAAAAAAGGATAAACCTGGGCAGGGAGGCATACATAAAACCAAAACACCGAATCAAAAGAGAACACTGTAAAATCAACAAAATGACAAATACACATTGTTTGAGAATATCTCTTAATATTAACTGATAATAAATTAATTTACAATAAAACCAATTCCCTAATAAATAGAAACAGAACAGGCTGGATCAGAAAACAACAGGATCCATCTTTTTGCTACCTCCAAGAAACACAATTCTGGGCCAGTGATAGACACCACATCAAAGTAAAAGGGAGGAAAAAAGTTTCTAAGCAAATGGGAATAGGAGTTGGGCAGCAGAGCGATTCTAATATTAGACAAAATAGACTTCAAGTGAAAACCAATCAGAAGAGATACATAGGGATACTTTATCCTCATTAGGAGAAACCCAACCGGATATTACAATCCTAAACACGTATGAGCACCAAATTTTATAAAAGAAGAACTATTACTCTTGACACCACGGACCAACACCAACACAGTGATGGTGATGATCCCAATATTCCACTCCACTCTCGTGAACATACAAGGTCATTTGGCAGAAGAAGGAAACTTGATTTCAATGACATCATGAATCAGTAGCCCTAACAGACATCGACAGAACATTCCATCTCAAAATTAAAGAATATACATTCTTCTTTGGAGTCTATGGGATTTTTCTACAAAATAGACCACACATTAGGACATAAGTCTCAACAAACATAGGGAAGTTGAAGTGACATTCTGAATTTTAACTAATACCTATGAAATAAAGCTGGATATCAACCACAATAGAAATGACAGAAAGCACACAAGTTATAGAAGCTAAACAACATACTTCTGAATCAAAATTGGGTAAAGGAAAAAACTGAATAAAAATGAATACATCATAGCAAAATCTTTAGGACACAGTGAAAGCCACCATATGAGGAAAGTTTAGAGCATTCTGTGCTTATGTCAAAGAATATGAGACCTCTAACTTAACGATGTACCTGAAGGCCTTAGAAAAGTAAGAGTAAATAATAAAAGAAATAAGCGTGGAAGAGACACTCAAAATCACAGCCAAAATTAATGGCATAGAATGAAAATAAGTACAAAGAATCAATGAAACAGTTATGTAAAGAGATTGACAAACCTGTAGTCAAAGTAACCAAAAAGAATTAGAGAGGATCCAGATTAATTAAGAGAAGAAAAGGGAGCCATACAACAGACATTGAAGAAATCCAGAGACTCGTTCAAATATACCTTAAAAATCTACATTCCACCAAACTGGAAAATGTAGGAGAAATGGATAAACTTCTAGATATGTATGAGTGAACTAAATAAAGATGAAGTAAATGATTTAAACAGACCCACATCACCCAATGAGATAGAGGCAATAATTAAAATTCTCCCAACTAAAATCACAGGTCAGATGGAGTCATTGTAGAATTCTATTAGACCTTCAAAGAAGAGCTAACACCAATACTCCTCAAATTGTCCTACAAAATTACAAAATAGAAAAGGAAGAACATTTCTAAATTCCTTTTGGGAAACCACATTGTTCTGAAAGCAAAACCAAAGACCTAACCAAAAATTAAGACCAGAATCCTTGATGCACATGTAACAAAGCTAATTGAAGAACACATCAGAAAGAGTGTCCACCATGATCAAGCCAGCTTCACCCCAGAGATGCAGGGATGGTCCAGTAAACTTAATGCACCACACAAATAGAAACCACATAATCATCTCTCCAACTGTAGGAAAGGCCTTTAATAAAATCTAAAATCCATTTGCAATAAGAATCCTGGAGAAACTACAGATATAGAGGACAATCTTAAAATAATAAAGACAACAAACAGGAAGCCCACAGCCAACATTGTCCTAAACAGAGAAAAACTCAAAGTATTTCTACTAAAAACCGGGGGCACAGAGACAGTCCCTCTGCCCACTCCTGTTCAATATAACCCTTGAAGTCTTAGCTAGAGCAGGAAGATAAAGTAGACACAAGTTAGGAATAAATCAAAGTATCTTTATTTGTAGATATGATTGATTATATATGTAAAAGATCCAGAAGACTCTGCCAGATGACTCCTATACCTGATGAATAATTCAGCAAATTAACAAACAAAAAACTTTCATATATATATATACACACATATATACAAACAACAAACATACTGAGAAAGAAATAAAGGAAATACCATCCACAACAGCCGCAAGAAAAATAAAATATCTTAGGATAAGTTTAACCAAAGAAGTGAAAGATTTGTACAACAAAAATATTTAAGAGACTGAAAAAAGAAATTGAAGAAGATACCAGAAAATAGAAAGATCTATTATATATATATACATATGGTTTATATATATATATATATGGTTAATATTGTGAAAACTGCCACCCTACCAAAAGCAATCCACAGGCTTAATGCAATCGCTTTCAAAATCCCAATGAAAGTACCACGGCAATGGCACAGAAACAGACTCATTGATGAATGGAATAGAAATGAGGTCTCACATATAAACCCTGACTCCTACATCCACCCAACATTTGACAAAAGTCAACAAATAAGAATTGGAGAAAAGATGCATCCAGCAAATGTTGCTTGTCAAACTGAATGGCTACAGGAGACAAGTGAAATCTCACCCGTATCCTTTACTCCTTAGAAAACTGTACTCTAAAGGGATTAATGATGTGGGATTTCCCTCTGTATGCTGTGAATACCATTGATCTTGAGCCTGTGATAGGGTAGAACAGAGGTAGGTGAGGAAAACTAAACTGAATGCTGGGAGAAAGAAGGGCAGAGTTAGAAGCCATGGAGCCTCTGCTTGAGATAGACACGCTGAAACTTTGCTGGTAGGCCACAACCTCATGGTGACGCACAGATTAATGGAGATGGGTTAAATTAATATGAGTTAGCCAATAAAAAGCTAGAGCTCATGGGCCAAGCAATGTTTCTAATAATATAGTTTCTGTGTGATTATTTCAGGGCTGAGCCTCTGGGAACCATCAAGTGGCCTCTCCTACAACAGGTTAAGGACTTCATACCCTGAGTCTGACAGGAAAGCAAGCAGGGAATAGTCTTGAGGTCACTGGTATAAGAAAAGACTTTTTGAATAGCATCCCAATAGTAAAAGGCTTTAATACCAATAATGAATAAATGGGGCCTCACAAAACTACAAAGTTTCCATACAGCAAAGTGTACTATTTGTTTGTAGATATGATTGATATCTACAATCAACTCAAACGAAGAGGCAGCCTGGAGATTGGGGAAAAATCTTTACCAGCTATACATAGGATGGAGTGATAATATCTAGAATATATAAGTAACTCAAAATTAAACGTTTAATAAAATCTAATTTTTAATTTGGGGACATAAGCCTAAACATTCAGGAAAAAATACAAACAGCTGAGAAACATTAAAAGTATTCAACATTTATAGCTGTCAAGGAAATGCAAATTAAAACTCCCTTGAGATTTCATTTAAGCCCAGTCAGAATGGCCAAGGTCAAAACCAAATGATGATAAATGGTGGCATGAACACTGGCACGGGGACACCTAGAACACCTATTCTCTGCTCAGGGCTGCAAACAGGTGCAGCCAATATGGAAACTAAGTGTGGGGAGCTTCAAAACAGTTGATAATAGATCTACCATATTATCCTGATAGACCGGTCTTGGGCATACTTACAAAGTCTGCAAATCTTACTTGAGCTATCTAAGGAAAAAACCTCTCAAAGAACCAGTACAATTAAATTAAAAAATAAGTTTTTAAAAGTCAATGCAGCTTTCTCGTTTCATGAAAATGACCTTAAACACAGGACTGTATATGTGTTTTGTTTTGTTTTTCTGTTGAGAGCAGTTTGTGACAAAGCTGCCAGACATTCCTCTCTCTCTCTCTCTCTCTCTCTCTCACTCTCTCTCACTCTCTCTCTCTCCCTCCCTCCCTCCTCTTTTGTTTCTCTCTGGGAGAGGGAGGGAAAGGTAGAGTTGTTGCCTGACCCTAAGCCAGAACTGTGTGCCTTGAGCTTCCTGCAGGGTTTGCCTATTGGCAGCCTGGGCGACTTCCTTATCCTGCTAGGCTGTGTGGTGCTTGCTCACTAACACAGTGGTCTGATTTCATGTTACATGGCACGTCTCGTGGTCATGCACATGCTATTAGAGTCCCAGGCTGATGCTGGTTAGTCAATACGAAATCATTTCCTATTTCAGCAGACTGAAGACATGTGACCACAGGATAGCCTACGGTCAGGGAAGTACTTTAGCTGCCAGACTCCTAGGCTGCAGGATTGATCCTCCTAATAACTTAGTGACATGCAGATCTTCTAGAGGTTTCTAAAATGCAACACTCATAGATGAACTCGTCATTTCTCTGAGATGTTCATTTAGGATCCATAATCTTTTTGCTATGGCTAATTTTATGATAGTGTGTCTGACTAGGAGACGAGAGAACCAACAGACAGAAGTGAAAAAATCTTTCCAAGTCTTTTTAATAGCAGGTCAGTGTGACCCATTAATGTTGATAGCTGTTCAATCATACACTGTTAGTGTTGATTAGCGATCACGTATGTGGTGTTCACACTTGACATTTTCAAGTGACATTTCCATCTGTGGAGCAGAACTAGTGTTACTGGTAGGCACCATCGAAGAGATGGGAAGCCGAGTTTTGGTTTCCTCATGACCCACATCATCTACTGTAGGGGGAAATGGGTCTCTTACTCTCCAGTTTTTTATCCAAGAAAACAGAAGTGTCTCAAGATGTGTCCACACCTATCCCAGCCTGGCATTTCGTAAGCTGTGGATGCAAAAAGAGCCTTCAAAATTCAAATTGCTGCAAATAGCCTTGAGTCTGGCAAATGAGCAAGCACACAGTGTTAAGGCTAGAAGCGACGCTGAACGCAAGCCCAGTGTGCACGTGCATGCATGTTTCCAGTACTTAGACTAGAAGGTGTGTGTCCTGGAGGATGATGGGAGGTAGCTCTGAACTCATTCCATCTCCGGATGTGACTGGAGAGCTCTGGTGCCCCCAGCTATCGTGATTCAGAACTGACCGCAATCTCAGAACAACACAGAAAGCATGTTTTACCATGTCAGATGGGACTAAGAAGTAATGAGAACAGTTTGGGTCAACCAAACATTTAGAATTTGTCTTTTAAAAACTCCATTAGCATTTATGAAACATCACCTGTGTGTGAGCTGAAGAGAAAGAAGTTCTGACTTTCTCTAACAGAGCCACAGAGCCCACCTACCTTCTGAGTGTCTGGCATTTAGTCATGTGATAACCAGTACCCACAATTCCACAGAACAGGGATTGCTATGATCTCACTCCACAGGTTGCAACACCAAGTGAAGATTACTTGACCATGGCCGCAGAAGGGTGAGTAGCTAAACCAGGCTTTGCTTCTCTGGGGATCTTTTGTTTCTCTGCTTTCCCTGATCGGCTCCCCATGTCTGATGGAGACACTGGCACTTGACTGTTCCGGAAGCTGGAGTACAAGGATTGCAGGTTCAAGGCCTCGTCCAGCCACAGAATGTGCTCAAAGCCAACCTAGACAGCTTGGTGAGATTCTCAAACTGGGAACAGAAGGCTGGGACATGGCTCAGCTGCCAGGCGCCTTCCTGATCTGCATGAGGACCTACATCCAGTGTCCAGCTCCACAAGGCCGGCTTCTAAACAGACAATACAGAGAATGAAATTAAAACTGAAATATCCTGAGCTACTTTCCCAGGGTGTGCTAAAAGTTCATTCACTGAAGATCAGGAACACATGCCATGCCAGCATTGTGTCACAGATCCCCATGTAGAAAAGGAGGAAAAATGCTGGAAGTTTGGTGGAATTTGGCAGAGGGTTTTCAAATATTGCTAGTGAGAGGCCACACAGAATGAACTCTGTACTGCGACTGAGTATCAACCAACCGTCGGCTGTCCCCTGGGCCAGCTTCCACACTCTAAGCTGTACTCAGTCAGGGCTCTCATGAGACCATTTTCTTGCTTGCCACCCTAAACTGGGCTCCGTGTTTCTAACTAGATTTTCCATCATAAAATTAATATGCAAAGCCTCATAGGATGAAAAGTATCACAGTTGCAAGTAAAAGGAGAGATGGACACAAAGAGTCCCTAGACCACGGGATTTGAACACAGTGAACGCAGCATCCTCAGGTGATAGCAGGCAGCTGTCATAAGCTGAGAAGCCCTAAGATGACTCCAAGCAGGATAATGGGAGAAACTTCAAAAGATGAAGCCAAGCTCTGGACTTCCCTGAGCACAAGTGAGAGCCGGAAAGGGGACCAGGTGTGCAGGTACAGCAGCAGGAGACTGTCTGTGAGTGACCACCTCAAGCTGGGCATGGCTTTAACACACCTTGTCCCAAGAGTCATCAGGGTCTGGTGGCAGGAATTGCAGCCATGTGCCCCAAGCTGTTTCACACACACACACACACGTACACGCACACACACACATGTACACGCGCACACACACCACACACAGACGCACACGCGCACACGCACACCCACCACACACACACACACACACACACACGCAACACAGGAGCTACCCCCAACAGCCGACAGGCCCTGCAACTCTAATTCCGGTACAATTTAACAAACAAGCTTTCCATTTTTATGCGAAGACCACTCAGGTTTCATACACTTGACACACTTTGTCTGTGTTTTGAAGCATTTCACTGCTTTGATTTTCTGGAAGATTACCTACCCAGTAGGACACTTTGAGAATCCAAACAGCCAAAACAGGGCCGAAGTATTTTCTATATCTAAAACTTGCTTCACAGGCAGGATGGAGCCAGTCAGATGAGATCTTGTAACGCTCTGTTAGCATTGGCTATTGGACACAGGTGCTCTGTGTTGGTAAGAACACGCAGCCCACCTGAGAGGATTAAGATCAGGGTTGACTCTATCTGCTTCCAACTGAAGTCCACCCATGGCCCCTTCAGTAACTCTCTGTCCATCTTCAGGGTTGAAGGTGTGAACATAAACATTACTGAAGTGGGATGCCCCTCTGTATGCTATGAATATGTTTTATTACCATTGGTTAACAAAGAAGCTGCTTTGGCCTATGGCAGGGCAGACTATAGCTAGGTGAGAAAGCCAAACTGAATACAGGGAGAAAGAAGGAGGGGCCGGGGGAGACGCCAGCAGCTGCTGGGGAAGCAAGATGTAGATAACAAGCCACTAGCCTTGTGGGAAAATACAGAGCAATAGAAATGGGTTAAGTTGTAAGAGCTAGTTAGTAAAAGGTCTGAGCCAATAGGGCAAACCATTTGTAATTAATATTAAGCCTCAGAGTGGCTATTCAGGAACTGGCGGGCAGGAGAGAGACCCCTAGTTCCACATTACAGTTGCCACAGGGGCAGGGACACTTTCTAAACACATTTCTCCATCATTTTGCTTTAGTTTCTCCATGTATTCCTCTCACCCAGCCTCTCCCAGGTCCACCCTCTTATGCTGAGGTTCTGGTTCATAGGAGGATAGCCACAAATCTTTACAATTTCCCAGCTGACAAAGGCAAGGTTGCTCTCAGGAGCCCCAGGATTACATCTGGCTTTGTCCCAATGAGCTGAATTAAGGTGTCCCAGAATGACAAAGTACACATGGTCTCCAAGAATCAGGATTTTGAGGCAACCTGACCTCTGGACTAATAACTGAGTTCCATTCTATGGGCAATGATTCAACCAGGTCTGTGTACAAACGCCTTAGTAAAACTGGATGCTGGCTGATGAAGGGCAAGAAACAGAGAAGGTTGATGTCTGTGCTTCCTTAGACTGCACCAGCTGGCGGACGCTGTTTGTTCCTTCTCGGATGCTCAGACCTGAAATATTTCCCATACTGTTTGGTCAATAGTTTAAGAGTATTTCTAGCTAGCTCTTACATTTTAAATCAACCCATTTCAATTATTTTATATTTTGCCATGAGACTCGTGGCCTACTGGCAAGGTTTCAGCTGGCAGCTCGCGTGTTTCTTCTCCTCTGGCAGCTAAATCTCTTCTCCCTGACTGCCTACTCTCTCTCTACATCTCTGTTTGGATTTCCTGCCTGGCTTAACTCTATTAAGCCACTGGCCGAAAGCAGCTTCTTTATTCATCAATAAAAGCAACACACAGGCAGAAGAACTTCCCACACCATGCACCCATGGTGTTGCCATGTGGCTGGCTACTCTTGTTTGTTTCCTTTATGGCACACAGTTCTTTAAGTAGTTACTGCACACTGCCCAACTTGACTGACTGAATGGTGGCGGCAACAAAATTTATAGTCAACCTTTCCGAATGTAGGTGGCCTAGGAGCCCCCAAAGAGCAGCCAGAGTTGGATGTCTTGATGGGGCAGTCTTCCCCTCTGATTCTGGGCTCTGCTTTAGCTAGAGGTGGTTGTACCCAAAAGGAACCACAGTTCACAAGGTGGGGTCGAAACGGATCAGTTCACCATCTCCGGCTGTGCCAGCTGCCACCTTGGCATGAGGGATAGAGCATTTATGAGAGAGATGGTAAAGAAATGGAAGGGCAGGGGTTCAGGTCACTGAGTTAACTGGGCACTTCCTTAGCTTGTGGTTGCTGGTCTGAGACGTGCAGATCTGCAGAAAGCCACAGAGGATGGATCCAACAGCTGCAGGACCAGCAGCTCGGACGTGAGCTCACAAAGCAGAGGGGTTTCTCCATGTGTGTACCGCTCCCTGCAGAGGTATTTATTTTATTTTCCTCACATTTTATTTCCTCCTGAATCTCGAACAGAACAAGATGATGTTGGGTTGTGGGCTCAGTAAGGTCATTCTGCCTAACGAGTTAGGACCAATTTGAAATCCATTAGCCGGCCAGGGCTTTGAGAAATAAACTAGCTACTCTTGTATGCTTTGCCCATTCCCTTATCAGAACTAAATTCTCTGTATTACTCATAACTGACAGCGCTGGTACTCCTAAAAACTGAGAGCATCAGAAAATGTTCGCACACACGCACCACAAACACACAGAAAGACGGTATGTCTATATGTTGATCTCCCATTCTTTCTGGAGAGGGAGAGAGGGAGGAAGGGAGGGCAAATGAGCTGCCTGCTCAGTCCTTGAGTCTCTTCTTTCCCAAATTCCAGCCACCACCTGCCCTACATTAATACTGACCAAGGAGAACAACCATCAACAGCCCCTCGGTACAGGACTGTCTGGTGTGCAAAGCTCAGAAGGCTACTGGTGACTGGAGAGGCCGCCTGTGATTCCCACTTTGACCGCTTAGGAAGCGTGTGCTGGGAGATCATGACTGTTGTCTCTGAAGATGGGTAACTATCACCCAGCTCTCAGGGTTCCTACCATTGAAGAACACACTGAGAGGAGCTAGTTCAGGGGCTGGGGGAAGAACGCTTGCATTCACATGCATCTGGTGGGAGGGAAGGTGGGCAGAGCTGGGCAGGCAGCGTAGGGATGTCATGTGGCACCATATGGTTAGGGCGACGCACCCAGAGAGTGGGAGGTGTGCTCTGTCACCGCCTCATGGGATTATGACATCCCCCAAATCAACACATTTTCAGAGATGTCAACAAGGAGTCACGCTGGCATACACATTTCCCCATGCCACTTGCAGCTTGGGATTTCCAGAGGGTTCTTCGTCTACCCAGCCCACCTCTCTGCTGCTAACTCCTATGGTATGCCTCAAAAACTGTCATTTCTTCTGCGTCCCCTGAATACTTTTACCAGTTTTGAAAACAAATTCCTCATCGCTACACTTTCAAAATCTATTCTTGAGAAGGCCGTCACGGGGGTAGAAGGATTCTACTTCTGTCTCCATTCTTTTAGAGGGTTGTCTGTGGTTGGGCTTCCTAAAGAAAGAGGGCTGCCTGTCCAGACAGTCAGACCTGACGTAGTCACATGTTGAGACCATTGCTTTGGAAGGAACTCTGAGGTTCATACCGGGAATCCCCTGTACTTCCTCCTCATTGTTCAGGCTACCCAGAGGGGGCCTCGCCTCAGAGGGCCATTTGCGACCGTGGATGATGAGTTTGAGCCCTGTGTGGGTCCTAGGCTCTAGTCACACAGTGAATAGCAATGGAAGCTTGGACCTCGGAGCCACAATTGGCTCTGCCACAACTTCACGCTTGGAAATTAGATTGGAGGAGATGTCTGCACTTTGGCCCGGTTTGTGCCTTCTGTATGCAGACTGTGAAGGCAGGCCTACTTCAGAGCCGACAGGGCTCTTTAGTGGCCTCACAAATAGGATTTGTTAGGATTCAAATTTTATCATCAGAATGAAAAATGGATCCTCTCTCTGGTGTTAGAAGCCAAGACTTCACAGGCCCCATGGAACTCAAATTGCTCTTCAACTCTCCAGGAGCCTCCCTGGTCAGACAGACATGACTGATACTTCATCCTCCCATTAAGATTTTACTGGAATCGGCCCCATCTTTGTGTGACCATCATCAATGCTTTTTAAAAAGACAAGTAATTAGCACTTTGAATATTTTGCAGGGCTGGAGAGATGACTTGGCAGTTAAGAGTGCTTGCTGATCTTCCAGAGGACCCAGGTTCAGGGCCCAGGTACTCGTTTGGTGGCTGATAACCAACTCTGACTCCAGTTCCAGGGGATCTGATGCCCTCTCCTGGCCGCGTGGGCATCAGGCACACGTGTGATAATGTATGTGTTGTACACGTAGTCAAAACAACCATACACAAAAAATGAATTTTAAAGTTAATTCTCAGTTTTTCATTTTTCAAAAGTGTTTTTATAATGAATATGCTTGTTTACCCTACACCTGCCACTGGCAGCCTCTGTTTAACCATGTGGAGTAGGGTTAGCAGCTTTCCTGTCTGCTGGGATCGTGGCAACACCTGCTCGACAATACCTGCCAGACCCACCGGGTTCATCCTTGATCGGGGCTTAGGGATGTTATCGCCCACAGTGCAATTTCTCCTCTCCAGCATAATCTTTGTTCACCCCACTTTGTCCCATCACCTCGTAATTGATTTTAAATTTGTTTAAAGATCTTGTGGGGATTCGACAACGCAACCGCACACCCAGTTTTTTATCTTTGAAATGGTGCACAATTACTAATTAGTTCAGGAATAATGGTAACTTCATTACTGTAACCTAAGCTATAGGTATACTTAGGGTAGCATGATAAAAACAGAGTATTTATCCTGATCTTAGAAGTGTCTTCCTTTTCCTCTCCCTTTTCTTCTTCCCTCTTCTCTTTCCCTTCCCTCCCTTTTTCCTTTCCCCGTATTCTTTGGGGCTCAAGCCTGCCTGGGGTTTCATGCACACCAGGCAAGGGCTCCACCACGAAACCACCATCAGGTCATCAAGGCCTTCTTTGGTTAATTAATCCATTAGGCACACTGAAAGGAAGATTTGCCTGGCAATATAAACTACATGCAACATTTTAATGATCAGACCACTGGAGAAAGTGAAGGAAATTATTTTTGATGGACACCATCAGATTAAGGAGTAAAATGAGAAAGATCTTAGATTTCCATTTTCCTGCCAAGAACAGTTTTATGGGGCACACACAACTGACGTCGCATGCAATGTAAACCTTCTACCCACAAACCCATTTGAAACAGAACCTCCCGTTACTCTCTCACTCATGTTTCTCACAGCCTGTTCTATAGGAGCCCCACGTGTTGGGATGCTGCAGCAAGGCAGAGGTCTTATTTACGGTTGTTCCAGGGTAGGTGCCCAACACAATGCTGGCACGTGGTTGGTAATGAGTGACCGATGAACTAGATTTCACAACACCCAGGCAGGTTCCATGGTTTCCCGTGGTCTCAGTGTACACCGTATAGCCAGGATGCACAGCCTCCTGGCCTCATCTACATGCTAGAGGTTAACCTGTGCTGAATGACGAGGTCACAGCAACTTATCTGTCTGGTCCACTAAACATGCAAGTCACACAGCCAGCAAGCTCCCCTGCTCCCAACCTCTGCTCATTAAGCAACTTTCTGGCTGTATCCTGCCTCCGTAGGGGGGAAAACCCCACAGAGGCCGTCTGTGCACTTGCTAGAAACGATCATTTGCCATGCTGAATCAGGGACATTCGGCATATGTACAGGCTGCCTTCCAAGTCTGGCAAGGGGATCCCTATCCATTACACTCTGTGTGTGTGATAGCACCTAGGATCAGAGCTGGCAAAGGCTGGCACGCTATCTGTCCACTGTCACCCGAGAGCCTGTGGCATGGCGCTGCTCCAGGGAGACCATTTCCTGCTTTGTGTGGCAGCCTCCCTGCGTGGTTCCTGACATCACCGTGTTCTATTTCTAGCAAGGCGGCGTCCTACTGCAGCTATCTGGTGTCCTTTGGAAACACCAGTGGGGAACATGCATGGTTAGCTGAGGCACACTGATTCACCCTGGCAGTATGAATACAAGTGCGTGCCATAGCTTTATTTCAGGGTTCTCTGGCAAGGCTCACGTGGGTTCCCTAAGCCAGTCAAACCACCTTCACGTCAGGTAGAAGAACCCGGAACAATGGCACGACAGAGAATGAAGCATGGATGGAAACCTGAGTGTAGTAGCTGACAGTATTTTTACTCCGACAGGAGAACAGAGACTATCCCTAACACACGCCGAGACTTAAGAACTGCTTCCTGAAGCTTTGATAAGACAAATCTTTAATTTTCAGAAACTGAATTTTTCACATATTTCTCATTCTTTCTTCTCTCATGTGTACATGTGTCTGACGTGTACTTGTATGATATATGTATGTGTGACACACATGTGGAGGCCCAAGGCGGATGTTAGGGATCTGCCTCTATTGCTCCTCAGCCTTACTCTTTGAGGCAGGGTCTCTCACTGGTATGGCTCTCCTTCCCAGCCTGCATGCCCCGGGGCTCCCCCGTCTCCATCTTTGAGGCTGAAATTGCAGGTGAGCCACCTGGGTCACCATGACCACATGGCATTTACATGTGCTCTGGGGGTCTGAACTCAGGTTCTTCTTGCTTGGGCGGCAAGGGTTTTAAACTCTGAGCTGTCTCTCCATCTCTGAAATATGATTATTTTTTCTATGGCATACTGCTTCCTCAAACTCACGATGCTCGGAGATGTTTGTTAAGTACACATGTGTCAAGCAAATATGTGAAACTGCTCAGGCTTGTTTACTGCCACATATGTAAATTTATGTTTTATGTCTTAAAATAAAAATTTTGATATGTGTTTTATTAGTTTCCATTATTATACCAAGGCAACTTATAAAAGAAAGCATTAATTGGGCTTATGGTTTCAGGAATAGAGACCTGAAGTCTCTAAGGAAGTCATGAGGGCAGGAATGAGTATCTTAAGAGCGCCCATCTAGATTGGAAATTCAGAGGCAGAGAGCATACTGGGAACAGATCACCATTTTGAAACCTCGAAGCCCACCTGACACACCTCCTCCATTAAGGTCACACCTTCTAATCCTTCCCAAACAGTTCTACCAGGTTGGGGACCAAGTATTCAAGCATATGAACCTATGGGGCCATCCTCATTCAAACCACCACACATATGTTTGCTGTGGGACAATGGTCTTGTACTTTGTAAAGATCTGTCACTTGTATGTTAACAAAATGCTGATTGGCCAGTAGCCAGGCAGGAAGTAGAGGTAGGGTGACCAAGCAGGAAATAGAGGTGGGGCGACAAGAACAGGAGAATTCTGGGAAGAGGAAAGCTCAGTCTGCAGTCGACACAGAGGAAGCAAGATGAGAAAGTCTCACTGATAAAGGAACCAAGCCATGTGGCTAACATAGACAAGAATAATGTGCTAATTTAAGATGTAAGAATTAGTTAATAAGAAAAGCCTGAGACACTAGGCCAACCAGTTTATGATTAACGTAGACCTCTGTGTGTTTCTTTGGGACAGAATGGTTGCTGGTCTGGGTGGGACAGAAACCTCAGTCAACATATGTTTATTCTAGAAGTTAAGATGTAATAAATATTTGCCTTGTGTGTGTGCATGCTCATGTGTGTAGGGGCACAAGCAGGTAGGTGTGTGCATTAATCAGAGATCAGCTTTAGCCATCATTCCTCATGTGCCATCTACCTTGGCTTTTTGGTTTTAAGACAGGGTCTCTCATTGCCCTAGAGCTCAATGGGTGAGCGAGGCTGGCTGCAGCAAGCCACAGGGACCTGCTGCTTTCTGCTTCCCCAGTGCTGGGATTGCACATGTGTGCCACCATGCATGGCTTTTACTATGTAGGTGCTGGGAATCACACGCAGGTCCTCTTGCTTGCAAAGCAAACCCTCTATTGACTGAGCCATCACCCTGGCTCCCCCATGATTGGCTGTGGAAACCACACTGATAAATCTGTCTACTGCTTAGAGGCCCAGATGCTATTAGCAAAGGCAGCTCTACCATTCTCAAGGTTCACAGGAATACCATTACCAGCTCTTCTACCCAGCTGAGATAACGCAAGATGAGGTGGCCATGGCCACAAACCAGGGGCACACAATGGGGAACATTCAGCAGTCCCACAGGGGTGCCGGTCTAGAAACTATGCCTGGTGTGAATGGTTTTTAATTTTAACAGTACTCTTGCTCACTGTCATATTCACCATGGAAACTATAAACAACTTTAAATGTGATCATAAAAACAGTGTATAGGACATCTTTTTATAAATCTCCAGACAAGAAATCCACTTTGCGTAATTACCAGACAAACATCCGCTTCTTACTGCCTGCGTGTTGTGGGTGGTTATGGAACAACATTCTTGTTTTCCCACCACCTTACAAAGCATTGTGGCTCACTCCACTTGTTCCCTTTGAAGACTTAAAAGGCACTTCCCATGTGATACAGAAAATGCAGTCTCTGCTAGATTAATGCCTAATTGCATCAACTGGATGGAGACGTAAGAAAATCAACCAAACCAGATGTAATGAAGGGTAAGTTTAACTACAATTCCATGCTCACAGGACTGTCTCCAACAAAGCTTTTGCCATTGGTTCCCTTCACCAGTTTTAGTTTGATATATTCATAGTTACCCATTTTTGCAGAGCTTGGTTAGGGTTTTGTTAGCAGGATATCTTTAGTGAGATTACCCAGCTGCACCTCTCTCTATGCTTTATCTTCAGAATAAAACCTCTCTTCCTATTGTTGGATTAACATGAAAACTAGCCACCACATTCCTCTCCACTGTTCATCTAGGATTTAAGACTAGGAGACTAAAAAGAAAGCATCTTAGCTGTTTGAGGTTCCAGGCACCAGACCAGGCCCCACCCATGTTAGGCAGGCACTTTACCATTGATCCACATCCCTAGGCCAAGAAAGTCAGTACTGAGGAGACTATTGTTCTACTGCCCATGCTGCAGACCTCCACAGGTGCGTCTATCACAGCTGTAGACCTCCACAGGTGTGCCTATATCACAGCTGTAGACCTCCA
>LOJH01001005.1:256-17196 GCA_001685095.1 Ellobius talpinus | reverse complement strand
AGCTGCAGACCTCCACAGGTGTGTCTATCACAGCTGCAGACCTCCACAGGTGTGTCTATCACAGCTGCAGACCTCTACAGGTGTGTATCACAGCTGTAGACCTCCACAGGTGTGTCTGTCACAGCTGCAGACCTCTACAGGTGTGTTTCACAGCTGTAGACCTCCACAGGTGTGTCTGTCACAGCTGCAGACCTCCACAGGTATGTCTGTCACAGCTGCAGACCTCCACAGGTGTGTCTATCACAGCTGCAGACCTCCACAGGTGTGCCTGTCACAGCTGCAGACCTCCACAGGTATGTCTGTCACAGCTGTAGACCTCCACAGGTGTGTCTGTCACAGCTGTAGACCTCCACAGGTGTGTCTGTCACAGCTGTAGTCCTCCACAGGTGTGTCTATCACAGCTGTACACCTCCACAGGTGTGTCTATCACAGGTGCAGACCTCCACAGGTGTGTCTATCACAGGATGAAATGGGGCATTTGACCGGCATGAGGATGCTCTCTTTAGAGAAGCCACAAGAACACCAACCAGGAGAGGACTCCCCTAGAACAGGTTCTGATGCTAATGCTCCAACAGCCATGAGAAGACAAAACTTCCCAACTAGCCTGGAAGGAAGCCTTCGCAGTTCTGTAAGCTAGCATTGTAACTTCCTCAGTGAGCAGAAGAAAACACCAGATGGATACTGGACCCTACAGAAAGCCACCCTGATGCCATTTGCAACAGGCTTAATGAATCTCCTCTGAATTTGGATTGCCCCAAAATGATAATGTGTAAACTTTGGGTTTTGAGGATAATTTAAAAACCTCGACTTCCCCCAAGTTCTCAACTGATAAAAACCATTCTTGGTCCACTGAATCCTCCTGCATGGTGACAGTGAGCTCTATTATAGAGATGGATTCACCCAACTTACATTCTTGGATGTAGACTTGGATCATCTTTAGAGTCCTAAAGTAAGCTGTGTGAAATTCTCTATCAAAGACTGTTGTTGGAAGTGGGGGACGATGTAGCAATGGGAAAAATGCACCAGTGTTGTTTAAACTGAACCAAGTGACTCTCCCTTCACTGTGTCCTTCTTAACAGTCTCCTCTACTAGCTTGTTCAATATGGTGCTTTGTGAAAGCAGCACCGTGCACTCGGATTCTCCAGCCTGATTGATTTCTTTCTCCTCAGTTCACCTGCACTCTCCAAACTCTGTATTTTCTTTATTAAAGATGATTTGATCTAAGCTTTTATTACATCTCACCCACCGTGCGCGGAGAACGAGACACAGATGAAGATAGGAAAGGATTCTATTTCATGAAGCAGGTTTGCTTGAAACATGAAATCAGAGAAAAGAAACCTCATGAAATGTAGGTAGGGGATACAAGGGACAAAGAAGTTATATGAAGAGAAGGAAAATTGGCAATGCAGACAGACTAAGTTGCAAAAAGACTAACCGGGGACATGCTTACTCTAGGAGAGCCTGCTGTACCCTCTAGAAGACTCCTGTGCTGGAGGCTTAGTGTGCAGATGGTGGGGGGGGGCATGAGGCGGCAATGCAGGGCCTGGATGAAGGAAGTAAACTGAGGCACATTCTTGCCGGGGACACAGAGATCCTGCCCTTTCCCTTCTCACTCCCAGCTGCCACAGTGGGAGTGGCTTTGTTACAGCATATACTCTCCCATGATGTCTGCCCGCCACCAACTCAGGCACAGTGTGCTAGGGACCAGCTGCCAAGGGTTCATGGTTCTGAAACAGAAGCCCAACCGATTCATTGCAGGGATTTTTAGCCCCTATGGAAAATGAAAACTGATTAACACTCTACAGTTAGAGCAGATCACCAGACAGAGAAGCCACACTCACCTGTCAGTCACACTTCTGTAACTGTTTATACCACACCGTCCTTGCCTAGCATGCCCTGTGTTCCTATACTGATGGTATAAACAGATTCTCGCCCTTCTCAAGTGAGCACCCCACCACAGGAAGCAGAGAAGAGAGAGGCAGGGTGCATTGTTGGCCCGAACCTGAACGGTTTCCATTCTACTCCTCCTGCCTTTACTGCATGCAGGTCATGGCTGGTAAGCTAACCATGGCCAGACCTGTCGCTCCCTGTGCAGTGAGCGGAGCTGACATCTTAGGACTATCAAGTGAGCAGAACCTTCTAATGAGAGGTCCCTCTGCTTTTCCTCAGTGTTGACTCGCCATCTTATAATCCCTGGCTTTCACATCTGCCTAGAATTGTAGTTTTGACCGTTCTGACTGATGAATATTCATAACTATTTTAACTTTTACTACCACATGCATTACACATCGGCTAATAAAAAAAACCAGTACACTTGCTTATTCCTCCTATTATATAGGTAGGGATTTTTATCCTTTTTTTGGAGGGATGAAGGAATGGAGACCCAGGGGTTAAGGAGTGTCCCCAGAGCTCTGGAAATTCGGGCTGCCCCTCACACCCAGCTCCCCTGCATCGATCCCATTTCAGGTCTAGATTTCAGTTTCATCATGCCTGGTTCCTGGGATCAAACAAGTTCTACGTTAGAAATAGAGTTGGGTGGTCACTACTCTCCCCAGTGAGTGAAATGAGCTACCTCACTCTATGCCTGTTGACCGTATGTTTTTGTTTTCTAGATGAAATCTGCAGAGCGGATTTCTTCCTTCCACAGAGGACAGGCACTTGGCTCGGGAGGGGGACTTTCCCAGGCTATGCGGCATAGATTCTAGGAGCTGAGACACACCCCAGTTCTCTGATCCCACTAGAGTCACACTGGGATGTTCTCTCAGAAGGCTTGGCCCAAGGTTTTGAGAGGAACACAGGGTTTGCCCTTCTGTGGTTGCAAGAGACCAGCATGACTGCACAGTCAGACTCCAGATACGGATCATGTCCCACCCCACCCCACTCCATCCCACAGCGATGGAGCAGTCAGACTTTAACCACTCCAGACTCTCTGCTATAGTTGCCTTTTGCTCATCACATAAAATAAGCATCGACTTTCAAGAGCAGACATAAAGATACATTGTCACTTATTAGAGTTACTAGAATTCTAGAACCAAGCCAGCATAGCCCCTGGAAATCACCTAGATTCCCATCCAAGTCCTTGGAATCCATCTTTTCTCACAGTCACAGGCCTACTGAGTGTCAGCATGACCCGTGACCTTTAGAGCACAGCTTGGCATATATCTAAGGCAGCCAAAGGAAAACCCCGGTGATCATTCCTTTGCAGTTAAACTACCTCTAGACTTGGTCATTTCTGAGATATTTCTGGGTTATTATTGGGGTTTTCGAGAACTAGAGGATTTTGGGTTATTTGTTTCAGGCATGTTTTAGTATTCATCAATACTCCCATAGTGTCATGGAATGCCACAAATACTTTGAAACTCCCTTTGGAGTTCATAGCCACAGTAAAGCCTAATGCAAGAAGGGACCCCAGGAGTCAGAATGCGATTTCTAAAGCAGACGTGTATGCTGAATTTTTTCAAATGTAGGAAGACCTGGCAAAGGTGACTGCTTTATGGAGCCTTGAGGGTATTGCCTGGAGAATTGGCTAAATATCCCACAGTGCTCCCATCACAGAGAGACAACAAAGATGGTTCCTCCACCCTCAAGACAAAGATGTCAGCCAACAGAATTCCTTCCTGCATGGCTTCAGCATCAAGGCGTCCACTCTCAGGGTACACCTGTCCCCGTGTCCTCCCTGGTTACTCCAGACCATTTCATGTCACTGTGGTAATAACTGTTCTAAGACCTTGAAAACTCGGGTGGACCCAGAGTTCCTGAAAATACAGATTTTACGGAGTTCCTGGCTTTCAGCTTAACAAAGGCTCATGTGCTATACGAACCCAAGTTTGGATCAGACAGTAACATACAGAGGTTCCTCTGGCCAGGCTTTTCCCTGGTGGTCACACTCACCATTAAATCATGTAGAAACCCTGGTGTTTGGGGTCCTTCTGCTATAAACATGAACTCCCATGACAAGTCTTCGCTTTGTCAGCTCTGATCTACTCCAAGGGCTAGATCAGAAGACGCAGGTTCTGTATCTAATAAGCACAGGGAGGCTGAGAATTGCCTACTTAAAAAGTATGTTCCTCGGAGCAGAGTGCTTGAACATTAAATGGCTTAAGACTACTTTGTATATGCAAAGTATTATTTAAATCCAGCTGTATTGTTTGAATTAAACCAAATTTTTCAGCAGTACTGGAACGGTGAGGCACTTGTTCAATATGCACGAATCCCTCACCTCAGCTGGCTCGGGGATGTGTGTAAATCCACACAGGATCTCAGCAAAGAGGAGAGTCATCATTTAGAGGGGAGGAAGCAAACCCAGAAAGCTGAGGCCACTTATCTCAAGACCCTAGACTCTATTATTTTACTATGCCTTCATCTCTAAACCTCAGAAAGCATCCGAGCCCACCAGTGTGATATTACACGGCTGGTCTCTGACCTGACAGATGCCGACTCACTTCTGTAAAATTCAGCATTTATTTTTCCAAGATTTTTAAGAAGATATAATTAGTACAAAAGCCCTACGGAAATGAGCTTGCCTGATAACCTTCCCCAGTGCTAGCGGTGTTTTCAGAGTTACTGCCGTCTTAACTAATTGCTTGTGATGTGGCTCGGGCCGGCCAGGCCTATTAGAAGCCATCAGTGAGGGTCCTGTACATCATTTTCATCCCCACAGCTCACATTTTGACGGCATCTGTTACTCTTTGGAAGAAAGCCAGCGTTTCTGAGTAAAACGGATCAGTCCTAACAATGTGGATATTATTATTCCAGAAAGCCAACCGAGAATTCAACAAGACCTTACAGTAATGACCAGAACTGGGGAACGAGATTTTCTTTGGCACAGCGGGGAGAAAGCTTTTTGCTGGAGCGATGAGAACGAGAGACGTGAGCATCCCTCTGTAAGCTGGAAATAAACGACCGAGGGTCTATGTGCTCAACAAATCCGGGTCGTTTGCTCTAAACATCTGGGGTTGCAGCTTAATTCCACAGAAGTCCTTATTATCTTGGGTCACACGATGTCTACTGGCCAGTCAGACCATGTCAAGGTTCACTGGCTGATGAAAAGTCAAACTTTTTAGAGAAAGTTTTCTCCTCTCTAGTTCTACATTTGGTAAAGCAGCTACAGCACAATCAGATTCAACTGGCTGTCACCACCATGTCCCTCTGAAGGGCTAGCATCCCTTTCTTCACTCACGCCACACAATCTCCAAGGGAGCCTTGTCAAACCTGTGACTTCCATCACCAAGTACACTTGAGTGCCATATGGCTATCCTCAGTTAATGAATGTTTTTGGTTTATTATTTATCTTTATTTTACACATATCAATGCTTGCCTGCATGTATATATGTTAAATGAATGTGTACCTGATGTTCACAGAGGCCAGAAGAGGGCACTGGATCCCATGAATCTGACATTATGGGCTGCTGTGTGAGCCCCCATGGATGCTGGGAAGAGAACCTGGGTCCTCTGCAAGAGCAGCAAGTGTTCTTAACTGCTGAGCTATCTCTGCTAAGGAGCCTTTGTTGTACCTACTACATAGCAGGCGCCGTTCACACTTCTTGGAAATCCTACTGAAGAGAATAAAATGTTATCTTTGTGTGGTACACACATTATATTCTCCCCAGTAGCTGTGGTCAAGCTTTCTTTTCTGGCAAGAAGGATTTACTGTAGCGCAGAGTTTCATGGTGGAGGCAGGGTCATGGCAGCAGTGCCACGCACCTAGGACACATCACATTTAGAATATTAGGAAGCAGAGAGCAGACAAGTAGTTGTCCTGGGCTAAGAACCTCAAGGCCCCAGGGACCCACTTCCTCCACCAAGGCTTGCCTCTAGAGGATTGTGTGATCTTCCCAAACTGCTTTGCCAGTGGCAGAACCAAGTGTTCAAATCTATGAGCCTAAGAGGGACATTTCAAAGCATAATAGTTCATTTTTGAGTTCCTGTTTGCACCCCAGACTAGTGTCCCTGTTTCTCTTTAGGCCCTGTGCCCTCGGACAGGAAGCTAGCCTGAGGTGATCCCATCTCCCTACCGCCTGAGGTGATCACATCTCCCCACCACCAGCCTGAGGTGATCCCATCTCCCTACCGCCTGAGGTGATCCCGTCTCCCCACCACCAGCCTGAGGTGATCCCATCTCCCCACCACCAGCCTGAGGTGATCCCATCTCCCCACCACCAGCCTGAGGTGATCCCGTCTCCCCACCACCAGCCTGAGGTGATCCTGTCTCCCCCACCACCAGCCTGAGGTGATCAGGTCTCCCCCACCAGCCTGAGGTGATCACATCTCCCCACCACCAGCGTGAGGTGATCACATCTCCCTACCACCAGCCTGAGGTGATCACATCTCCCCACCACCAGCCTAAGGTGATCACATCTCCCCACCACCAACCTGAGGTGATTGTGTCTCCCCACCACTGGCCCTGCAGCTTTGTCCCTCTCTTGTTCAATACCCACAACTGCACATACTAGAAAACTAAAGACACTCCATGGTCATCAAGGCCCTTTTAACTCTTCATTACCATGCCCGTTTCTTCAATGTATGGTCCTAGTCTTGCTTTTGGGAAAACGAACCATTCCAGATTAGTTTTTTTATTTCCAAGATGTATTGTCATTTCTTACAGGTCACAGATATGTTTTCTTTCAAAATTGTATTTATTCTCTCTCTCTCTCCTCGTCTCTCCTGCTCCTGTATCCCCCCTCTGTGTGTGTGTATGAGTGTGAGTACACATGTGTGTGAACATGCAGGTAGAGGACAAATTGCAAGTGTCAGTTCTCCTCTTCCACGGTGTGGGTCTGGGGAATTGAACTCAGGTCTTCAGATTTGGCAGCAAGCACCTCTACCCATCTTGCTACCCCAGACTGTGCTTTCTCAAATGCACATCTCAACCCTGCCTCTGGTTCACACTCTCTGAGGGGCGTTTCTTAGCTTTCAAGGTAGATAAAGACTCACGGCTCACAAATCCCTTTGTACTCTGGCTTCTGGGTTCCAGTTAGCTACCTGGCCTCTTGATCTTCACTCTTTTCCCAGACACACCAGTTCCAACCCCACCAGTCAGAGTCTCTTCCAGCTCCCAGGTCTGACCTTCCTGGGTTCTGAGCTTTGCAGCAGGCCCCACCCTGCTCTGCGTGTTGCCTGGTGTGGCACCGTCACTGCCTTTTCATCTTCTTCTCTCCTTTGAGTTCAGTTTCTGGAGAAACGGAAGCACTGGCTCCTGTTCTAAGTCCCTGGATCCAGCCTGGAACACAGCAAGCGCTCACCTGTGTTTGTTGAGTGAATTTATCTTTCAGACCCAGAAAACTACATCTTCAAGCTATTTTGGATGGTACTTCCATGACTCTAAGTTAGACACTAAGATTCTTTATTCCTGGAAACAGGAGAATCAGATGTTCCTCACAAGGGCTGTCCTGTCTTCTGACTTCAACCTCCCCTTCCTTTAATATTTGATTCATGTGTATTTGACTTTAGTTAAGTTTTGCCTGAGTTAAGTCACAGTCCCTGGCCTTGGGAGGATGGTGGTTTGGACTCTGCTTCAAGTCCTTATTCACAAACACCTTGAATGCGTCTCAATTTTCATATGGCAGGTGCCAATAAGCAAACTAATAGGATAGTGTGCAACCCTGCAAGCTTAGACACACTTTGGAGTCATCCCTCCCTCCCTCCCTCCCTTCCTCCCTCCCCACATCCNGCCTGGACAACATTCCCCTCTGTCCCTTCCATCTAAATCCTCATTTTTTGAAGGCTCAGCTTCACTCGCAGTCACTTCTGTGAGCTTCTCCAGTGCAGACGTCACCGTTCTGCTCTCTCTACTCCATCCTGTTTGTTTTGCTCAATCTCTGCAAGCGCCTGCAGTGCACCAAGCTCTGATTCTGGAGTAGGAATACACCAGAGCACAGAGGCATCCCTGCAAAGGTGCTAGTGGGGCGTACTCTGACGGTGAAGAGGAAAGACGCCTGTAAGTGCCACAATACACAGCTTAGCAGACATGCTAAAGGATGGAGCCTGTTCTGGAGGCTTAACCTGCAACCCTGGTATGCCAGGGGCTGGGACAGGAGGATTGGAAGCTTGGGAGCAGCCTGTGCTGGAGTTAAGGCCCTGTCTCAAGAACGAGAAGAGAGAGACAGGTGTGTAGTGGGGAAGACACAGAGGCAGTAAGGGCAACAGGAGAGCAGACAGTGGGATGGAGGGAGGGGGGGTGGCAATGCTGGCGACATGAAGGAGCTGGGGACTGCGAAGGCCTTGACCGCACACAAGCGCCAAGGCTCGGGCCAAGTGGCCGCAGAGTGTTCTCTAAACAAAGAAACAAACCCAGAAAGGTCAGACTGCTGAAGTGTAGCCGGCTATCACAATGGGTAGGTGAAGAGAACCTGGTAAGGCTGGGGCCAGCCTGTGTGGGAGGTCCAGGAGGAACTGCATCCTGGGGGAGCAGAGACTCACGTGATTTGCTCTCAGTTCTCTCTGCCTGCTGGCAAGTCTGCCCTACCGCTTGTCAGACTGTGAATCTGTAGACGGCATCGTGGGAGGGTGCAAGTGTTTGATTATGTGTTTGTCATGGTCCGGTGCAGAGTACCACCCAGAAAACCCTTGTCAAAGGGACAGAGACAGCCCGCGCCCTCACGACTGCAGTCATGATGCTTCTGTCCTTGTCGGGAGCCCTCCCTCAGCAGACAGCTCTGAGCCGGTTCTCTCTTCCTATTAGAATTCCTCTCAGGCTTCCCCGCCACTGTGGGGCTGTCATCTGACTTCCTGTCTCCCAGCCAGCTCTACTCCCTGCCCTGTGGACTGAATTCTTAAAATTGCTCCTCTCTGTGCCGGGCCATGTGTGCTGCCGGGGACAGTTGGGCTGGCTTGCTTGCAGAGGAAGTGGGGCTTCTATGTTCTACAGAGGTCCTGACCAGGATGTGCTGGCTGTTCCTGTGTGGGGTGCATTATGGGCACAGCACCCCTTGGGCACCCTGTGCTGCACTGGGCAAGTCATTTCTAAGCTTCAGCCTCCTTGAATGTGTAAAGGGGTAGAGCTATCAGGACCCTCTTGGTTGTTGCGCGGCCTTGGTAAGGGCTCAAGGGCAACTGTCTCTGAAATCTTCAGCACGCGTTATTTTATTGAGTCTGCACTGCAGTTCCTCAAGGGAGCTTTACTTACATGCAGACCATGTTAACTTTTGAGACAGGACCATGGGAACGCCGAAATAACACACAGAACACCGCGTTGTCAAATTATCCACTGTCTCAAGCTCTACAGATGTCACTTCTCCCTCTTTCTCTGAGCCTGACTCCAAGGAAGGTGTTCCCCACCGCGAATGCCTGCCCTAGGACAGTCAGGGACAGTAGGAGGCCCCTGGGGTTTTCCTTCAGTTCACCTGGCGTCTGTTCTGTGTTCTCATCAATCTACCAGACATAGTTTATCAATGGAAGATTCAAGAGCAAAGGTACAGCATGTGCCACTACCCTACTTCCGTGGGCTTCTTTCCCGGGCTCAGCAGCTGCTATTTCTGGTCAATTAGAACCCTGGAGCAGTTCAGAGCCCTTATCTTCCTTGCCTTGCCCTTGGCCCTGTTCCTTCCACAGGCCGCTTCCATCCACCATAACACTCCAAAGCTCAAATCCTTCACCCTCACGTATAGCATTGGAATACAGAGTCTGAGGTGGTGGGTCCACACAGTGGGAGGCAGTCACACTGCTATTCTGTCTTACAACAACAGCCAAAGGGGATCATATAGAGATGGACATGCATGTTAAAAGGTAGGCATTCATGGGCTTTCTGCACAAATGCGAAGAAGAAAACAAGAACGAACGATACACTGGGTAGCTCCCGCACAGGCAGTGTAGCCCAGGCAGGAATTTAAGCAGCTCCGTCGGAAGCTGAAGACACACGTCTCCACTTACGACATGGACAGTGAATGAGGTGGCTGCCGGCATGTGCACACTGACGTGAGTGAGTGTTCTGAATTGCAAAGACCCCCTTGGCTTGTCTTGCCATGGAAACATTGTAAAAAGTGTCTTATTAAGCCCCCAAACCTTTAAAATAGGCTTTAGTTAAAAATGAGGCAGTTACATAATTGGCTTCATTAGATCCAATTACATAATCAGTGTAGATTAAAAAGAATGGAATAAGAACATATAATTTCATAATTATAACACATAACAATAATGCAGAAATCCAGTTGGAAAATGGCACTGGAGAAAGCAGGCTACCCATAAATCTCAGACAATTCGATGTCTTCCATGAACCCAAACATGCCCTGCCCTTGCCGGTTACTGCTCACAAATACGGTTTAATTAAACAAGAGTGATTTCAAGTGCAGTCTCAGAGATCAACACTGGGAAGTGGAAAGCCATTTGTCCTTTTGGCTCCTTGTGTGACTACTGCGGTGAATGGTGAACGATTGGCTTTCTTTATGTCTCATGAGAGAGAAGATGCCACAGGTGATGGCGCATCTTCATATTTAGTTTGACCCAGAAGACACACTCTGGGTGTGCCTAGGAGGACATTTCCAGAGAGAGGGTTATCTGAGGAAGGAAGACCCACCCTGAGTGTGAGAGTCCCACCTCAGGGGCTGGAGGTCCCAGACTGAGTAAAAAGAGAAGGGTGGCCAGGTGCTTGTGTTCACCCTCCCCTGCTTCCTGACCCACCAAGATGTGTGTAAGTAGCCTCACATGCCTACTGCCATAAGCCGCCGTCCAGCTGCACTCCTGGAACTGAAGCCAGTCCTCTCCCTTAAGCTGCTCTGCGGGTATCTTATCAGAGCAGTGAGAAACTAGCAAGCATGAAGCTCCACCAAAGGAACTATTCTTGAGGCTGAGTTCAATGGAAAGCCCCACCCACTGTCTTCCGCCTCTGCTAAGATGCTCCTCTCTTGGAAGGGTGTGGGATGGGATGCTGGGCTGCAGCAGGCTGGGAATAGGTCACCCTCTGGGGTGTGGGCGACATCCTCCTGTGCTATGTCTCCACCTTCTGGTTTTAAAGAAAGGAAAGAGTGCCTTCCTGATGAGAAGTTCAGAGTTCAACCTCCTGGAGTGTCTGTGTTGGTACGTGGATCTCTAAATCATGTCCAGGCACCAGAGGGCTCAAAGGAAATTACTAATTCATTAATTCACTTGTTCTACCAAAAATTATAAATTAAAATGTCTCGGCCAACACTGCAGAGATCGGAAAGGAGTTGTTACTTAAGAGCTGAGTGAACAGAGGAGCCTAGACGTGTGATATGCTATCAGGGTGGCCCCTAAAAGCTATGGTCACAGAGCAGGTAGCTAAGGGATCCCAGGGACAGCCAGTGCCACAAGGGCACCAGGAGATACCTGTCCTCTGAATACACAGGGACCTCCTCTTGTGTGCAGCTCTGGTTTGGCCTGGGCCCTTTGTTAAATTAAGTAGCAAATATCACAAAGCCCCTAATACAACTCCACAATGACACTGGGTGCTGAGAATGTCCCCCAGTTGTTGTGGGGGGGTAGCTAAAAGCCCTGCACGCCTTCTCTAACGATCTCTGTTCTCGGATGTTATCCTTGGGGTAACAGAAAAAGCAAACGGGCCTCATGGTGCACAAAGGCTGTCACCGGGACAGGTCAGGAGTTCCTCCTCCGTGTTCGCCCAGCTCGCCGAGTTCTGCTCCACTTCCCTGACCTTCCTGGATGCACCATCCTTTTCCATTCTCCTTCTCTGCTCCCAGTGATTACACCAAATCCTCCGAGCTCAAAGGTTTGTTTGCCAGGAGAAAATGTGCACATGTAACCTTGAGCTACAAACACCTTCCCTAACTATCTCCCAGGAGCGTCCACTTTGCGCCGACACAAACGTCCATGCACTGGTACTGAGAAGCTTTTCTCCGGAGCTAGGAAATGATAAGGCCGACAAGTTTTCATTAGTCTTTTAGATTTCTGTCACTGACCGGGCACAGAAGCACAAAGATGCTTTCTGATTCTAACCCCAAGAAGTTCTGTGACCCTGCTGTGGTTTGAGAGTAGAATTGTATGTGCTGAAAGCCGTGTTGGAGGGTCAGGACCACAGGGCCGCAACCCCGAAAGCCTGGAGTAGCAAAGTTTCTGAGTCGGGTGTGTAACATACAGGCTTTTGGTTTCCCAGACTCAGCCATCTTCCACGTGAACTGTCTTACATGCATCAGACTTGAGCTGATGTGCCTCTCCCTCTTCTCCTGTCTATGAACATTCAGGGACGAAGCTTGATCCCTAGAGTCATGTTGCTCGGACAAGAATGAGACGTTTCATATCAGCCTAAACTGGTGGGCTCTCATCTCTCCTGGAATCTTCTGGAAAAGGGCTCTGACATAAGGGGCAGGGGCAGGGGCAGGACCACACATAAAGAGCTATGATACTTAGACACTCAAGAGGGACCGCCTGGTAAAATGGTGCTCGGAATAGCAAGGATAGAGATGGCTGCCTGTCTTCACTGGAGTTTCTCTGCAGGAAGAGAGTTCCACCTCATGGAGCCCAGAGCTCACACCTGCCTCTTCTCCATGGCTTCTTGTGGCTGTCAATTCCGACACTGACATTTCTAGCCCCTGGAGCCTTCTGCCTTCTTGACTTATTTATCTGTGGTGTGTCTGCCTTCAGTTCCCCCAGCAGGTTCCTTGGCCTCGTTGCCTCCCTCTGCCTACCTTCCTAGCCTGCCAGTTTTGATGGCCACCCCCTGTCACCCTCTGTGGCTGTCAGAGCGAGAACTATTTAAGCCCCCACACTCGCCAGGAACTGTGGCTGCACAGACCTAAACTTCCAGCATTAGGAAGATGCAGGCAGGGTGATCATGAGCTCCAGGACAGCCTGGGCTACACAGTGACAATCAGGAGCGACGGTCTGGACACTGTACCAGGCAGTGCTGAGCATGCACACTCCTATGTGTTGGGGGAGAACACAGCAGTTTCCCCATTTTAGGTGAGAATAAGAGATAAGTCCAGGACGCCCAATCCCCAAGGCCCCGTAGCCGAGCTGAGGTTCCATCCACTTCACTATCCAGAAGAATTCACCATGCTCGGTTTCCAGTCTCACTTCAGACTCCGGTCTCTTCCCCAGACAGAGGGCCTATCCCACGGACACCACCTTCCTCAGCATGCCTAGACTCTTGTGCAGGGATGTCTGGCCTTCCTTCCCTCCTCTGCTTCCCCCCACACTCACTGTGGGGCTCTCTTTTCCTTTTCCCAGCAGCTCACACCCCACCTCCTGATACTGTTAGGCCACACCGCTCTCTTGGCAGTGACAATCGGTGGATTTCTGTGGCTAGTGAAACCACTCTCAGATGTCAGGTGTACATTACTCAAAATTCTGACTGCGTTTCTGCCATGACTTAGAGCTTCCTACAAGTGGGCCCACTATGAGCAGTGAAACTGGGCAACTAGGAGGCCCTGAGTGTGTGACCAATCTCGACTGTCAGTTTGATTGGCTGGGTAAGCACCCAAGAGAGGAGGGGCACCAGTGGGTGTGGCCATGACGATGTGGGCCTTTCTAGAGACAATCAGACCACCGGGGCTCTGACCAGTGAGTGCGTTAATCCACTGGTGGACTACTGGAAGGGTGAGGTCTCATTAGGAGGAGGTGTGTCTCTAGGGCTTCCATCTTGCCCTTGCCCCTTCCGGTTCCTGTTCCACTCTGCTTCCTGTGCACCAAGTTGTGGGCAGCTCTGCTTCCTGTTGGCCATTAGGTGAACAGTTTTCGACTGTCGTGATACCTTGCCTCGCACTGGGCCCCAAATGCAGAGCCAGGTGGTTGTGGACTGAACCCAGGGAACCATGAGCAAAACAAATCTTTCAGTGCGAGGTGATGGCTCAGCAGACGAAGCGCTTGCTGTCTGCAAGAACAAGGACTACATTTGGATCCTTAGCACCCATGGAAAAGGCAGGCGTGGCAGCACGTGTGTGCCTGCAACTCCAGTGCTGGGGCAGGGGTGTGGTGGAGGCAACGGACCCTTGGAGCTCACTGACCATCCAGTCTAGCTGAAATGGTGAATTCTAGTGTTGTAATTATTTCTCTGTTGCTGTAAGAAGGCAGCGTGACCAAGGTGCCTTATAGAAGAAAGAGTTTATTTGGCTTATGGTCAAGAGGGTTAGAGCCCACGACTATCGTGGTAGAAAGCATAGACGCAGGCAGGCAGGCATGGTGCTGGAGCCATAGCTGAGAACATACACATCGATCCACAAGCACAAGACAGAGAGAGCTAACTGGAAATGGCATGGACTTTTGAAACCTCTAAGTCCACCCCCAGTGACATGCCTCCTCCAACGAGGCCACACCTTCTAATCCTCCAACAGTTCCACCAAGGGCAGAACAAGTATTCAGACCTATGGAGTCCACTCTCATTCAAACCACCACATCTTGATTTGGTGAGTGACTGTCTCAGAACAAACAGAAGGTAGAAAGTGATCAAGATAGATATACCTGATGTCAGCTTCTGGCTTCCACATGTGCAGATGCATGCCTACAACCCCCACCACAGGCACACATGCACACATGTACACACATGCACACATACACACACACATACACGCACACCTTTCTTCCTTCGAGACCTGTCAGGTGTTTGCCACACCGACAGTGACAGCTAACTAACATCTCAAAGGGGCTGAGTAACTCATTCCAAGTTGTTCCTGCTGTTCCTCACAAGAACTCACTCTGATCCAGCAGACAAACCCCACTGCACAAGTCCTGCCTTGTGTATTACTCCCCAGGACAGACAGATACTCCCAACAACCTTTCCACATCGGATGTCACTTTGTGACCATCAGCCTCTACAGGTTCTCATCACATGACTGGGCAAACATGGCACACCACTCACTTTCAGTTGGCGGTTCCCCCACAACTGAGCTCTACAGAAGAGGGATATGCCATTCTTTGCACTGTATTCTCAGAAATATTTTATAAAAAAGACTTTACAGGAGCCAAATAAATATAAAATTATTAAATTTACTCAACTTTGATAGAGTACAGCCATGAGGTCACATCCATAAGTTCTAGGTCTCAGATGCTCTTCTCCCAATGAGCAGATGGGAAATGTTTCCCAGAAACACTGTCCAGAATGCATGAATGAAGCCATGATAGAGTCCCTAGGGGGATTCATTACCTTTCCCCCACATATAGGAAAGGAAGAGGAGAGAAAGGTAAATGTGGGGAAATAGACTAGCTTCTGTTCATGTCTAAGGAAGAATGCAGAGAAAGCAGACATAATCAGAAGTCAAGAAAGAAAATGCCGGGAAGATGCCAAGGTATAAAAGCTCTAATTACACACAGTCTTCTGGAGACACACAGCTACTGACAGGTAAGCGAATCAACACTGTGTCAACCTATACTTTCAATAAGACAATGCCCAGATAGATGGACGAACAGATGGATGGATGTATTGATAGGTGAAATGATAGACAGACAGACAGATAGATAGTGGATGGATAGAAAGATAGATACATGATAGGTAGATAGTTGGATGGGTGGATATAAATAGATGATGGATGGATGGATGGATGGAGGTTGGATGGATGGATGGAGGTTGGATGGATGGATGAATGGGCAGGCTGTGGCGGTATTGTGTCTTTTTTATCTAATTGGTGACCTCCTCCTCAGGGTCAGGTCTAGAGCCCCTCTCCTTAACCCCTCTCTTTACCTTATTTGCTCCCCTTAACTCTGCATTCCCTCTTCTTGGTCCCTCTCCCTACCTTGCTCTCCTTAACTCACTCTCTTTACCTCGCTCTCTCACCTTTGCTGACCCAACACCAGGACTTAGGACTGAGCAGAAGGGTCAGTTTCCTCTAAAGCCAAAACCAGTGGTCTCCCACCAGGCTCCCATAAACACACACATTCATAAACACAAGCCTTTCTGAGTTATTGTTTTTAGAAATTCAAGGAATCTCTTGAAGCATGGCTCTTTGGTTTGCTGCGACAATATGAAACTTCCAGATTTGGGAACTGAGAGGTCCAATGATGAGGTTTGAGGTCAGGGCTTGGGGGTCAGAGGTCAGAGATATCAAGGGGACGCTCTTCACTACACAGATCATCCTTGGGAGAATGCTATCCGTGCCCTGGAGACATAGATTTGATCGGATAACAAGGATGACATCAGCAGTGTGGAAATTCTCCAGCGACTGACAAGCTTATTTGAAGGCTCACAAAAAGTTAGAGCTAGAATATCTCTCACCCGAGAGGGGGGCAGGGGAGAGTTGGACACTGAAGGCCTCTGAGCGGCAACACGACCTCAGTTGGAGAATCAGGAGGGGCTGAGCCAGCCGCACTCACCGCGATCATCTGCGCCACGTAGCTCTCCGGCCCTGTGTATTCTGTCGGGTCCTTCACCTTCACCAGGACGATGAAGTACAGGTAATGCCACATGTTGTGCTCCGCCTTGATGTGCTCCTCGAAGGAGACTGTCTTGTTGTCGAACTTGTCCCTCTCCAGGCCTGCAAAACACAGGAAACACTACGTATGTAAGTTTTCATTTAACCGGAACTTCTTAGCATAAAAATAAAACACGGTCATTATTGAAAATCAACAACAAACCTGCCTTCTGGAAGAGTGTGCCACTTAAAAATACTGTTAGAATTTAAAACAATCATACAAGGCTGGAGAGATGGCTCAGTGGTTAAGAGCACTGTCTGCTCTTCCAAAGCTCCTGAGTTCCATTCCCAGTAACCACATGGTGGCTCACAGCCACCTGGTGTCCTCTTCTGGCCTGCAGGCAGACAGATCACTGTATACATAATAAACAAACAAAACTTTTTAAAAGAAACAACACATAACAGCTCTAGTTAAAGGAGACTGTGGTTTTATAGACTCGTCCCCAACCAACATTCATTTTACTCCCCCATGATCCTTGGGAATGGGCAATTCTATTAAAGAGGTAAGAGTTGCAGATAATCTTAAATATAGCCATATTAAAACTGCCAAATTCAACCATACCAAAAGTATAACAGAAAGAGACAATGATGATTGTTCAAGAAAAGGAAATATAGCTCATTAGGAAAAGT
>LOJH01001004.1:20726-55792 GCA_001685095.1 Ellobius talpinus | reverse complement strand
GATAGATAGATAGATAGATAGATAGATAGATAGATAGATAGATGACAGACAGCTAGGTAGATGATGGATAAATGGATAGATGGCTGGGTGGCTGGATAGGTAGATGAATGGATGGGTGAATGGATAGATAGATAACTGGATAAAAGGATGGATAGATGGATGGATGATGAATTGACAGTTAGATAGATGGATAACTGCTTCAACCACATCCACTAGGATGTCTAGGCAGGAGGGTCAAGAGCTCAGGGCTAGCCTGGGATACACAAAACCTTGTCTCTCTCTGTCAATCAATAGCTAGCCACTTTACCTTGTCTGTAATGAAGACTCATTAGTTTGATTGAAGGTATGTGTTTGTTGTTTTAAATAGCCATCCATCTTGAGCTGGGGAAATGATCCTAGATTTTTTTTTATATGTTCATCTTTAAACATCTGTTGATTAACCTGGTTGTTTACCTCTGTTTTTTTTTTTAATTTCCCCTTTACCCTATTCTGAGCCAAGTGGTATAAGTTAAACATTAAAATCAGAATATAACCTATGTTATGTTTGTTGAAAGCAAGGTCAATTTTTAAAAATTAACTTTTCCTCATTGCTTCTGTGAGTTAAAATGGGGAATTCATAACCAACTAGTCCCTAATTTCTGGTTTGAATTTTCAGGAGATTTGCAGTTTTCAAATTAAGCTTTTGTGTTAGTTTCATTGTTTTGGGTCATACATCTCATTACTTATTATATCAAGACTTTCCCTGAAATGTCCTTGAATTACTTAATCCTAGCCTCTACCTTTGGAATAAAGATGGGCCTATATGATTTTTCTTCTCCCTCCTAAAGCTCATCATACACACACACACACACACACACACACACACACAAATATGTATGTTTGTAAACTGAACCAAAGGTAAATTGGTTTTGTTATTGTTGTTGTCTTATTTACTATTGTATACACACATGGTGGTGGGACCCATGTAGAGGGCAGAGGACAGCTTGTATTAAATGACCTAGAACCTCTGACCTTACTGACCCCACCACATTTGACTCACCATTGTTTTCCTGCAAGGACAGTGGGTAGAAGGCCAGCCTTCTTGACATCTATGTAGAAAGAACTCTCTAGAACTAAGGGGGTGACCTTGATCCTCTAACTTAACCTTGGGGAGCTCTCCTGAGGATTTCTTGTAGACTGAGTCTGGTCATCGTGGATCCCCCAGCTTTTTGGAGCATGCCTAACCCTGAGAACTCTGTCTTCTCCTGCTCTTTGGCAGACTCCAGCCCGTCTCCTGGCAGAAACAGCCCTGGAGACAGATAAACTAAGGAGCAACCAACCACACAGACTGCACTGTGATCTCACTCTCTGCAGCAGCTCCCGATGCCCACTCTGTGTGTCCTCCATGGTTTAGCTCAAGTGTTGAGGAGACTGCTTCTGTGTGCACAGTGGCTTGCCTCGTCAGCTCTGAGGGCCTGCTTCTTGAATCCAAAGGGTTTTTGCAAGACAGGGTATGGAGCATTCAAATAACTTGTCTTCCCAATGCAGATACTCCAGAAAAAATAGGTTTGTCTCTGTAAAATGTCCCGAAGCATAGGGCCTACTTCCCGACAGGCTTATTCCTACCCCATCCTGCAGGAACTGGCAATCCCTGGTTCCAGACCTCATCCTGTCCTTAGATTCTCTCGGTTTTTCTGCTTTGTTTTTCCTGGCTCTGTCTGGGCCTCACTGTCCTTTGTACTGAAGGACACTCACAGGGACGGGCTGTGTTTGATCTTTGAAAGCATATTCTGTGCTCCCATCTCCTGTGATCTGTTCAGGTTCTATGTCTTATGAAAGGAGGCAGCCCCTTCATCTTTGCCAGCTCCATAGCTTTTCCCGGCTTCCCTGGAGACTTTGAAGTAATTGTGGGAGGCAGAAGAGAGGCCTCTCAGGGTGGCACCAACAGTACTTGTGTGGGTTCATTTTGTTCTTTCTTCTCTGTTTATTCAATTCTTGTGGTAAAGTTGATTGGTGAGTCACTTTGCATCTTGATATGGCTATTTTCGGTTATATCTGCGTACTTTATGGACAGCCTTTTTTATTGCTGTCTCTAATGTTTTCTTAATTTTTCCTTCACTTCATCAACTTATATAACCAAGAAAAACAGGGAGATTTCAGCACAGTTTCTTATTATTTCTATTTTATGTGTTTGGATGTTTTACCACCTATATGTCTGGTGCCTGGGCATCAGATCTCCTGGAACTGGAGTTATAAACACCATGTGGGATCCATAAGTGTAAGGAAATGAGTGGTCCCTCAGGAAGGCCCACCCACTTTTCTCTACCTCCGCCCTCCCCTTTGGGAGAGACTCAATAGAAGACCAGTTTGGAGAGTGGCACACAGCTGCAATCCCAGCGTTTGGAGGCTGAGGCAGGAAGATCTCCAGTTCAGTGGCAACCTAGAATACATACTAAGGCAATCGTGATGTAGTAACTGGTGATGGTGTTGTCACATGCCAGGAGAGCATAGTAATTCTACATCTCTGGTCACATATTACCCAGAGATTGGACTAGATAGCATATTGATCTCCTTTGAGCCCTGTGTTCCAAATGTGGACCCAGGCTGAATTTTCTGGCCAGTGAGCATAGACCCAGACACTCTTCACCAAAGATGTCCCCTCTCTCTGCAGGCATGCTGGCCATCCTCATTCCTCGCCTGGACCTGGNCCCCCTGACCATCACCAAGGATGCCCTCATCAGCATCCTGGGCTTCGTGGGCTTTGTGGTGGGGACCTACGAGTCTCTGTGTGAGCTGATCCAGCCAAGCCATGGCGAGATCTCCACCAATTCCACCAGTGCCTTCCTATAAGGATCTGGGTGTGTTCCCTGCACCTGCCAAGCCCCCACTCTTGTGTGTCTCCCAGTAGTGTCCCTGCAGCCTCAGGTATGGTTCAGCCTCTGGAGAAAGGCAAGGTTGCTGCCTGGGCACTCCTCTACCTGGCATTGGACCCTGGGGTACCTTGAGTTTGGGGGGAGGGGGAGGAGCAGACATTCCACTTGTGATGGTGCAGTCCCTGCTTTCCTCTTCACAGCTCCTCCCTCAGCCTGGCCTCCCCATCTGACCCACCACACCTAAATTCCCGTAGCACAGCACACTTTATTTACAAGGTAATGTCCTGCTCCTGGCATTTCCTCCTTTCCAGGGCCAGGTCTACATTAAATAAGTGGGGACTCTGATGTTTCACAAAGCCAGGCCTCTTTCTCATCGGGCTCCCAAATGCTGTGTGCCTCACTCTCCCACCCAGCTGAGTCCTGAGAGACTTCTGGACCCCCAAACCCTCAGACCATACCACCGTAGCTCTCACTTCCTCTGTGTAGGTCACAATACTGCCCTCTTCATTCCTTTAGCTCTTAAAGATAATGAGATGCTGCCCAGATTGGAGGTATTTATAATTTATTTAAGCTTACATTTGGGGATCTGACTTCAGACCCGGCATCATGGTGGATTACTTCTTCAGCAGCTTGCACTTGGCTTCTCCTGCCACAAAGAAACCTGCTCCAGGGGACCATGATTTATGTCCTTTACCCTCTTGGCTATGTGGCCTAGGGGTCATTCTTTTTGTTTGTTTGTTTTGTTTTGTTTTTTTTGTTTTTGTTTTTTGAGACAGGGTCTCACCGGCACCAAAGTTGGCTTTGAACTTGCTATGTCAAGGATAACCTTGAACTCTTGGTCCTCCTACCCCTGCCTCAAGTACAAGTATGGAGATTACTAGCATGAGCTGCCCCGCCCAGCCGGGTCAGAGACCTTAAGAGTGAGCATGCACCGCCTCTAGGAGATCCATGCATAGACTTCCATTTATGAGACTGAATCCATATGGGCATTTGGAAGTACTTGTGGTGTGTTGGCTGAGACAGGGGTGTGGGTTCTGACTTTCTCTTCGTGACACTACGCACAGGGGTCATTGTTTACAGTTTCCTGGGGAGAGAGCAGAAGCCCTGATTTGTCCCAAGCTGCCTCTGTATCCTAAGCTTCCAAGGAATCACTAAACACTATCTGTTTCCTGTATCATCCCCCATCACACCTCCTGTAGAGTTACGTGGCTTTTAGGTATGTCACCTCAGGGTGGGACAGGATTTGCCTTGAACCTCAGTTTAGAGAAAGGAGCAAGAATTTAACAGCTTTTGTGTTTGACAGCCTGACCTTGCAGCCAAGTGTTTTCCTGCTGTTCTGTCCAGAGCCTGCTGTGTGACTTCCAGGTCAAAGGATGGGAAGGGTGGCCTCGGACTTACAGCAGCATCTGGTCCAAGCAGTGATGCTAAGAGGAAGCTTTGCTGTCTCGCTGGCCCTTAGCCCTTAGGAGAGCAGTGCCTTTTATGTCATTCTTTCTGCTCACTAGCATCTCCACAGGTGCTTATGCGGCTAGGTGCCAGCCAGGTTTCACAGATGCCTTGCTTTCTGAAGTCTCAGGCTGGAAAATGGCCAAAGTAGGTTCAGATGCTGACCTGATATTTCTGGGCTTGGGTTCCAGCAGCCCAACTGTGGGCCAGGCTCTCTCCTAGAGGTCAGCTGAGCATGGCTTCCTGGATGGAGGCACATGTATTCAGAATTGTTAAAGGCACACCTATCCAGATGGTTTTAGAAGTCAAGACCCAATGCACAAGCCCAGCAGTCATTTCAGGGCCCCTGGCTGAGACCGTGTGGAGTGCCTTCTTTAGCACTAGGCTAGGGGCAGCTTCCCTGGTGTGACCTCTTGCTGTGCTCCTGAGGCACTGCTAGTTTGGTGGCTGGACTCTTTCAGGAAGATCAGGGCCTTTCTGGATGACACCAGGCGGCTGCTAAGCATGTAGTTCCCGGGGAAGAGGAGGCGGGTCGTTGGCTGCACACAGCCTACGGTTCCCAAGAGCCCCGAGTCAGGCCCTCCTGGCCTCTCCTGCTATCATTGGGAGCCAGATGGCCCCTGGTGAGGAAACACTCAGATAAATGGAAGATTGAGTGGAACAACAGGCAAGGCCAGATACCCCAAGGGTGGACAGGCTGCCTGGTCCTATCAGCCTGGTCCTTGCCTGTACCCACAGTTCAGAGACCCATTATCCCAGACTTGAATGTGAGCACTGGCTGGGAAGAGTGTCATCCAGCCTGTGCATCCAGCCTGTGCAGCTCACCCTGCCTCAACTATAGTGACATCATTTGTAAAGTGCTGATATCTGGGGTCAGGAGAGGTATGGGTTAGCTTAGCCCCGCCCACCTCACCTCTCTAGCCACACCTATGGGCAGGTGCTCACTGTCTGCCCTTCACCCTTGGAAGTCATGGCTTAAGAGTGGTCAATGGTCTGAAGGCAGATCCCAGGGCCTGTCCTTAGGCTCGCTCATCCTCAGATTTCTTCCCCTATTCGGTGGCATATCTTCGGGCACTGCTGTTTCTCCTGATCTTTCCAGGAAGTACGGAGCTCCACTCATGTTTACAGCACTCTCTGTCCTCTATGCACATGGAGGGCAGGGGTTTGCTTTCCCTACTGGCCAGCCCCAGCCACCTCTCCCACTGGGACATTGAGGCTTGCAGAGACCTGATATGGGAACCAGACAGGATGGTGGGGCCTGACAATCAGGACGATGGCGCCAAGTGGACTTTAGAATTTCATTTTCTAAAGTGCATTACAAATCAGATACCATTAAGGGGAAGCAAGCCGTCTGGCTGTCTTGAGAACTGTGGTCAATATTGAAGGCCCTTTAGTCCTGCTGGTGGCACCGGCTTCCACCTGGTCGGTTCCTTCCCTTTCTGTGTATCCTGAGTCATTTCCTGGCCAGGGATATTAAATTGTGCTCGTAGGCAGTTATCAGAAAGAAAAAAATGTGGAAAATGAGACTGGAAGGTGGCTGGTGTTCGCCCCGTGCTTTGGTTTAAATCAAGGTGATGTTGAAGAAGCTATTTTCTTTCTTTTTTTTAATGAACAATAAAATCCCATGTCTGTATTGTAACTGTCAGTGAATGTACGAATCAAGGACCGAGAGCGTTGCCATGCAGGGTGCGATAGCCAGACAGTACCGTGTGTCATGTACCACCCTGGATGTGATTTCAGTAGGGTAAGCAAACACATGTGGCTCAAGTCAGAACGTCTAGGTCTCAGTTGGGTTGAACACATGGATCTTGTGTTAAATTTCCACTTCAATAAATGAATTTATTTTTTATTTTTGAGAGGTTACAATTTGTGTCTTTGTTTTCACACTCCAAAAAATAAATCACTTGGGATAGGACCATCTGTTGGAGAGATAGGGGATCTGAGAAAGGGTTTGGAGATTTTTTTTTTCTGTTAAACAATCCTGCCTCCCTAAACCAACTTAGCATTCCCCTGGAATCCTGGGTAGGAATTTCCAATGCCTTCTGCATATACCAGTAGGTAGTTTTAGGTGTCAACTTGGTTTTGGGGGCACAATTGAGCCTAGGTGTTTGCAAATGTTAGCATCTACAGCAGTTGACTGCGTACGGATTGCCCTTGCTAGTGAAGGTAGCTTCATGTTGACTCTTGAACTGTGGCTTCCCTAAGGAGGAATCCTGTCTTAGGCCACAGTGTCAACTTCTGACCCTCTACAATTGACTGAGACCAGCCCACCTTGGGAATTTTACTCCTGTCTGCCATAGCCAAGCCAGTTCTCTGAAATCTGTTTTTATGCATGCACGCTATCTATATACATGAAGAGTTTGCTTGCCCTAACTGAGGTGGCTACTAATTCACTGTTGCATATGTGCCCCATCACTGATGTCGTTTTTTGGTCCATGGCTCTGTGTGTGCACATAGATGAGTCAACCCCAAGGCCTCGAGACTCACACAGAATTCAAGCGCTTCTCAAGGTACCTGCCTCTTCTCTTTGCTTACAGCCTGGTGGGGGGGTGTTTTGAGGGTAAAGGGAGTAGCAAAAACAGATGAAAAGGTTTAGAAATATTTTTGGAAATATTAGTTGGAAGAAGTCAAAGCACTTTACATGATGCACATCAAGGTGCCATTTGTGTCTTGTGGTTCCCAGATCTCCAGGTCCCTCAAGCTAAGCCTGTTGCTCTGATAGAGACATACATGTGGGTGACAGTGAGCTGACCCTGGTTTCCTAGGTAGACAGCTACCCCTTTGTGGATGTGCTTGGAGACTGGGAACCTTGAATGGTGCGCTTTCCTATACCATGGCCATTAGTCTCCTTCACCTTTCTTAAAAAAAAATGGATTCTAATCTACATTAAGAAAAATTTGCCAGTTTTTGAGTGTACAACTTGATGAGTTGAGACCATCAATAAAAATGTATAACATTGCCTTGGTCTTAAATGTTCACTTATTTGTTTATTGCATATGTGATATATGTATATGTATGTGTATGTGTGCTTGCATGCATGCAAGTGTGCATGCCTGGATTTTGGGCCTCCTGCTTACTCCCTAGGGACAGGGTCTTTTACTGAACCTGGAGCTAGGTGGGCAGCTAGACAGATCCAGGGATCCTCTTGTCTCTGCCCCTGTGACACTACCGTTAAAAGCACATACATGGCTACCTCAGGTTTTTACGTGGGCTCTGGGGATCTGAACTCAGATCCTCCTGCTTGTGCAGCAAGTGTTCTTACCCCCTGAGCCAATTCCCCAGGTCCAGCATTTTGTAACCTCCCCCCTCCCCATAACACTCTGCCCTTGACCTTGGGGACCATACAGAGTTTGCCTTTTCAGTGGTAAGGGTAGAATAGTGTGTTGGGATTTTTTTTTTGTCAATGACACTCAACAGTTTTCTGTACAGCATCTTATTTAGTATTCAGGTCTCTCACCTCATGTCTTTGCCCTGGAGATCCCGTCTTATCTGCCTCCCTCCGTGAGCACAGAGAAGCCTCCCTGTCTGCCCCCACAGACCTGCTGGGTACCTAGGCCACCCCCCACTGTGCTCTGTTCCCACCCTCGTTAGTCCTCCACGGTCTGTGAGAATGACCCTGCTGTCCACCTTCCCAGTCCCTGTGTCTTCTCATTGCTGGCTCCTGACCTAGCCGGTTGCCCTTGTCTTTGCTCAACCTGGGCCTCAACTCTTACCACCCACACCAGCTGGCTGCTTGTCTCTGGAATCTTCCCTGGCTAGTTTGGTGGGAATTTATGGCTCCTTCCCCAGCTATGTGCTGTTATCTGATGCACCTTATAACTTACCTGTGCTAGGGAGATGTGACTCCATCAACCCTTCATGGTCTATAGGTATCTCAGCTGTAGATTCAACCAACTCAATGTAAGAAATACTAGGAAAAATTATACTTAATATTGAACATGTATAGATTTTATGGTTCCCTCACCTCTCATCCGCATGCTCTTAGATATGAGAAACAATCTGGAAAGGGTATATAGTATGTAGGAAGACCTGTGTAGGTTACAAGCAAATAGCACACTGTTTTATGCAAGGGATTGAAGCTTCCAAAGCTGGGTATCCTTGGTGGGCCCTAGAACCAATGCCCCGGGGATAATGGCGGCCTCTGCACTTGGCCCATTGCCTAAATCCTAAGCTGCTAAGAGCATTAACAAGTGAGATTGCCTTCCTTCCTCATCGTATGCCCCAGGGGTGAGTTTGTCCCTGAATTGGTTTGGGGACTCAGTGTAATCTATAGTGAGTGGTGTCCAGACAGGTAAGTTGCTTTTATTATGTCTTTTAGTTTCATGTTAATCTCACCAAGCAGTTTCCTTGGCTGGACCTTAGAGGTTTATTGGAGAATTTGAGACAATACTAGACTTGTCTTTGCTGACCTGGGTCCCAGAGAGCACTCCTGCATCTCAGGAGGCAGCCCAGGCTGTCAGTCAACACCAGATCATTGCCCCAAAGTGACAGCTTACTAACTCTCTGTGTCCTACAGTGACAAATGACTGTCCTTTTGCCCTGAAGCAGTTGTGGGCCCAAGTTTGATGGGAGGATTGGTTCTGAAGGACAGAAAGCCCTCTGGTGGCCAATTTGGGAAGGTGCACGAAGGAAGGGCGGGGTTTGGGTCTTTGGGTTGGGAGGTGGCAATAGTGCTCTGTGAACTTTGGAGTAAGGTCCAAGGTTTCAGTGTTTCCCAAACACAAAGTCTTTTTATCCGAATAGGAATTTTGCTTGTGTTAGAAGAAAGTAACTGGTGGCCGGGATGTAGTTTTCCTGATGGACTGCTGACCTGACATTCGGTCCCCAGTACTGTGTGAGCCCAGTGTGGTGGTAAAAGTAGGATAACCAGAAGTTCAAGGTCATCTTCAGCTACATAGCACGTTCAAGGCCAGCCTAGGCTGCATGAGGCCTTGTCTAAAAAACACTTAAAAAAGGAAAAACAAAAAAATAACTCTTGGTGTCCTTCTGTGACAGTTGCTATGAATTAGCTACCATTGCTATTTACAATGGTCAACCTTCACTGTCAACCTGGCTAAATTTAGAACTACTCAGGAGACACACCTCTGGGCATGTCTTGGGAATTTCCGAAGTGGCTTAACTGAGGAGGACAAACCCACCCTGGAGATGTCTTTGAATTGACTCCAGATCCCATTGGGTTGCCAATATTAGCCATCACGGGAACCAGTGTGATGTTATTGACTGCCTTTGTTTACTGAAAATCTAAGAAGCCCAGTAGGACTTTGGTAAAGAAGTAAAGGGAGTCACGGGTGCAGAGATGATCTTTTCCACAAGTAGTACTGAAGGTTGGGTGCCTACATGTAGAGAGCTGAGTGAGATTCAGGCCCATAAGTAAAGCATAAAGCTATAAAGGATATCGTAAAACCATAGACGATATCATACAAAAAATACAAAGCATCTTTGGTATGACACTGACTTTGTTTTAAGAATCACCCAGGAGATATACTGGGCTTGCATTTGAGGGGGTTTCCAAAGAGGTTTAACTGAGTGGGGAGACCCACTCTGGCTCTGGATGGTAGCATCCCATAGGGTGAAGTCTCAGACTGGGAATAGAACAGAGAAAGTAGAAGCCAGCAGTACAGCAGCTTTCCACTCTCTGCCCTCCGATCCGCCCAGATGTGTACATCTGGGTAGTTAGGCACAGCACCAAATGTGCCATGCATGAGGGAAAGAATTGCTAAGTCAGGCTGCCTTAAAATTAAAACTTACCATGTTTTTGTAATGTGTGCTCTAATCTCAGTATTTGAGAGGCTGAGGCAGGAGGATCAAAGTTTGAGGCCAGTCTATGATACATAGGTAAGTTCAAGACCAGCGGGGCTAAATGGTGGGCCTATCTCAGAGAGAGAGAAAGAGAGAGAGAGAGAGAGACAGACAGACAGACAGAGAGGCAGGGACAGGGAGAGACAGAAAGGGAGAAATTTTCTATGAAAGACACTCAAGTTGTCATGTGCATATTAAAGGGGGGAAGGCATAGGCTTGGAGGAAATATCTAAAAAAAATCCTTCCAGGGCAAAGAACTGTTTATCCAAAATAGGTAATGAACTCTTAGAACTCAACAATAAGATAATACACAACCTGACTTTTAAAACTGGACCAATGGCCGGGTGGTGGTGGCACACACTTTTAATCCCAGCACTCAGGAGGCGGAGGCAGGCAGATCTCTGTGAGTTTGAGGCCAGTCAGGTCTACAGAGTGAGTTCCAGGATTGTTTCAGAGAAATACGGTCTCAAAACAGCAACAACAACAAACAAACAAAACTAACCAAACAAAAACAAAAGAAAAAAAACAAGAAAAAAAACCCTGGGCCAATGACCTGAACAGCCATCTCACTAAAGGAGATTTGAAAATGGCAAAAAATAAACACAATGGCTCTCTATATCATGTGTCGTCAAGGAAATACATATTTGAACAAATACCGAGAGAGCATTGCATGCTTAGGAGAATGGCCCAGACTGAGGGCAGGACAACCATGCTGTTTGCCGTAAGGATGTGGTGGACAGAAATGCTCCCTCATTGCTAGTAGAAATGCAAACAGTACAGATGCTTTGGTAGCTTCTTATAAAACTGAACCTACTCTTTGCTGTCTCACTTACAAACCAACTACACTCTGACATTTTCCCGAGGGACCGAAAACCTGATGACAGAAACACCAGCTCATGAGGTTTCAGCGGCTAAAACATGGAAGCAACTGAGATGTTCTCCAGTAGGCAAGTGGATGAGCAAACTGCCATATCTGAATCATGGCACAGATGTCAAAAGGAGATATGCTATCTAGCTACATAGAGAAGTGGTGGGAATGTAAACACATGCTACCCAGTGCTACCCAGCGAAATGCTGTGATCTGAAATGGTCCCTTGAGGTGTGGTTCTGACTCTGGCCTTCTGTAAAGGGCTGAACTGTGGAGACAGGTCAGTGGCTGCCAGGGGCTAGGAGAGGGGGTGACTGACAGAACTCTTAGAGCAGCTAAGTTGCTCCACACGATACCATCATGGTGGGTGTCCTGTTACCCCACCAGGAGTGAGCCCTACTCTGTGCTGTGAAAGGCCTACTGAGGTCCTCTTTGACAAGAACTGGGGATGCGGCTCAGTTGGTAGAGTGTTTGCCTAGCATGTATGAAGCCCTGGGTTCTATTCCAGGACTGCATAAACTGGACATAATGACCTACACCCAGTACTTAGGAAATGGAGGCAGGAGGATGGGAAGTTTGCGGCCGTCCTAGGCTGCATGCTGAACTGGGCTGCTTATAGCCTGGGCAACCTGGGGACTAAAAAGACATTCTCAAAACATTTCTTTAAAACGAGAGTCAAGTGAAGCTGCTCAGGAATATATTAGTTTGCAATGGAGCTGGGCAAGAGGCCTACCTGCCTGACTCTAGAGACCCCAGTCCACTTGGATGTCTCACACCAGCCATCTCTGGGCTTTCCAGTCTCAGGTCATGACACCTCCCAAGAGAAGTACCATAAAGCAGTGGAGCAGTAGTTGCTGGCTCCCCAAGACTGTGAGAGTGGGGCTCCTACTGTGGCCATCCCATGCGGTGCTGGGAACCGAACTTGAGCCTTGGGCTTTTGGCATGCCTACTGCTTAAAGCCTATGCCCCAGAACCTTAGTTTCCTCATCTTTAAATGAGCTTGGAGCTGGTAAGATAGCTCAGCTGGTAGGGGCGCTTGCCACCAAGCCTGACCACCTGAGTTCAATTCCTGGAAGCTGCAAGACAGAAGGAGACAATTAACTCCCACAAGTTGCCCTCTGACCTCCAAACACGCATGCAAATAGATTATAAATAATAATGGGGATCTTTTTTTAATTGAAGAACTTGAGAAGGGGTATTGGAATCAGAGGCATTTCTCCAAAATAGTGTCCTGGGCCCTACTCAGACCTCTGACTGCATGTGTGGTTAAGCTCAAGAGTCTAGCTTAGCAGGTATCAGGTAAAGAGCCCTTCCAGCTCCTAAATTCTTTATGAACCTGGACTTGGACCTGACCCTGACCCAGCCTGAAGCAATTCTAAGTGACACAGAAAATAACAGTAAAAAAGATATTTATTGTTAAAAAAAACCAAATGGCCAACAAAGCCACTCGTGCAATCAATCACTCACACCCACAGTCACACGTGGCACACTAGTGCATCCTCCCCACACAGCTGTCTTCATGGACAGCCCCGTGGGTAAGAGTCTCTGCGACTCTTCCCTTTTGACTTCCGACTTGAAAACCACACACGTCAAAAGGCAGAGGACCAGAGAGGGACTGGCAGAGGACGGAGTTGCTCAGGCCACCACAGGCCTCCCTGGCTTCTGGTCTCTGCTACTCCGAGCTACATAACTTTCTACACCTGTGCACATATACACTGCCCATGGGTACGCATGTGTGTAGACATGTGCCCACAATGACCCTCCATGCGTAGGCTTGAGTCAGCGTGGGTAACACTTGATTGGCAGGCATCTGCGAGGAAGGGGGGGGCAGGGTGTCTGGCCTAGATCTGCTGGCTGGCTCTCCACCTTCACCTGGCCCTGAATAAGTTGAGTTCCTTGTGTCCAGACAAGAAGAACCCCTTTGGGAAAACACATCCAGACAGCAAGGCTGAAAAGTGCCTAAGAGTTTTTCAAATGAACTTCTTCCTTCTTGTTTTTGGCCAAAAGTGCCCGGGAAACTTGGGACAATTAACTTGGCATTACACAAGGTCTAAATTCTTCAACGCAGAAGGTTCTGGGCAAGATCCCACTAGCAGAGGCGGGACAAGTCCTTCTGAAGCTTCAGCAACAAGACTTCTGAGAGTTGGAGGTCCAAGTGACTCATCTCCCAAGGACGCTATTGCTCCCAGTGCCTGGGATGGCGCTGAGACACTTGGCATAGACAGCCCAAACGTACGCACCAAGTAGATACTCAGGTGATGGAGTACCTGCTGGAAGGCTGCTCACCCTTCAGCTCCTTCAGAGGTTATCGCACAGATCTCAGAAGACCCTGGGTCTTCCCTCCACAGCAGATGCATGCATGGTTGCCTGTTGGGCACAAACCTGGCTCCCACACAATGGGCCCAAGAGCAGCTCCAAGAATGTGGCCCAAATATGCCGAGCCAGTGGTTGGCACTCTTTCTTGTTGGGGCTGGGAGACCATCCATCTGAGGGATTGTCCTCCTAGGTCTCACCCCAGCGTGCACCTGTCTGGGCATCCCTTCTTCCCTGGGACCCCACCGCTCTTTTTACATCTCTACCCTCAGCTTCCCTCCACCCTTAAGGACAAGCTGCGGATCCAAAGAGCACATTTGAAGAGATGGCCTTCTGGACTGGGGATGTGGTGTCTTCCTTCTCTCTCCCAGTCACACCCAACTTATTCCCCATGAGACTAGAAGACAGTGCAGGGCCTGGGATTCCCCGTGCCTTCCTCTGAGAGACAGAAGCTAGAACATGACTTCCTCACAGCTCCCATAGTCACTCTCTACCATGTCCGAGCCCTCATAATTGGGGAGTGCTCGAGGTTGACTCCGGCCTGTTGCGGGTCCACCATTCACCTCACAGTCAGCATAGGAGGGCCCGGCTCTGCTGAGGCGCATGCTCACTCCCTTATAGCCCCCCTCGGCCAGGCAGGGCCCACCCCCTCCTTGGCGGAACTGGGAGTGGTAGTAGCTGATGGCTGTGTACTCGTTGAGACAGGGGGCGAGCAGGTGTTCACGGGGACTTGGGGGTCGTGGAGGCATCAGGTCCTCCAGGTTCTGGTTGCTGTAACGGGGTGGGAGGGGTGCCCGCTTGTTTTCCAGTTCCAGCGGGAAAGGGAAGCCACCATAGAGACCCGTGGGATCTGGCATCACTGCAGGGCTGACATGGTGGTGAGGAGAGGGTGGCAGAGGAGCCTGCATTGCTTCAGGGTGCGGGTATTCCCAGTGCTCCTTCCGGGAGTAAGTTGGGGGCCAGACTGCAGCTCCGCCTGGGTATACTGAAAGAGAACAGTAAGACTTGGTGAGTCTGTGTTTCCGTGTTAGTCATTCCAGCAAGCTGGACAGAGGCTATCAATGACTTGACATTTGGTGGGGATTGCTCAGGGAGCTAGCGGACTCATGACCGATCTGTGCATGTTGTCTGTGGAAGCTTGGATGGATCTACAGTGCAGTGAGGGCAAGTGGAAGCCCTGAGGTTAGACTCAAAGCCAGCCCACCTTGCAGATATATCTCTACTGCCAACCTGTGCCAGTGAAAAGGGAGGATTAGAGAGAACCGCCCACAGTTCTAAGCCATCCACACTGCTACTGGGCAGCTGCAACTCTTCCCAAGACTGGCTGGGGAGTTTCATTTCTGAACTGAAGGAAACAGATGCACAGTGTAGACTTGGCGATGGCACCGTGTCTGTCCCAGGGAGTGGTGGAATAAGGGGAGGCTTGGAAGGAGTCCCCACCTCTGCCACTGAGAGCAACTCATTTCATTTATGACCTCAGTGACATATACCATGACCGGACCTGTTGTAACTTCTGGGGAGCACAGCAGATAAATAGAAAGTGCTTCACAAATCTAGCTCCTTCTGAGCCAAAGATGAGAGGGGCTTTGGTTCCCTACTCTTGGCCAGCCAAGTCTCACTTCCAGATTGGATGGCCAGAACCTTTTCCAATCCAGAACAGTGCAAAGGTGCAGACTTCCCCCCTTCATCTCCAAGTCTACCCAAGACCATTCAAGTCTGAATTTCGTGACATGAACACCAGTCCCATGGTGTGCTTGGGAATTAAGAGAAGTTGGTCATGGAACAGGCATGATGAGCCACAAACTCTGGGTCAAGAGATCTGGCATCTTCTCCAGTCATCTGTGCATTGTTAGCTGCAATGCATCCCTGCATATCCCATACCCAGGGATTGCTTTGACCAGTGGCTGTTCCATTGTATGCCGATGTGTATACCAACAGAATGTTTTGGGGCTCCCACCTTTCCATCCATCCCTGAGCTACAGGGCTTCTGGTTATACTAACCCAGTTCCTCGCCTGACCAGGTTCTCTTGATGATGGGCTCATGGCCAGGGTGTGAGGAGACAGCGGCTGGTGGGAGCCTAGGAGGCACGCTGCACACCATCGGCGGCTGTTTAGAGCTAGTTCCGAAGGTGACAAGTTCATCTGGAACTGAGGTCTTGCTGGGCTCTTGTTGGTTCAAGTTGTTGCAGGAGCTGGTGCTCAGGGGGTCGAGCTCAATGGCAGGTGAAGCTTGGGTGTCAACACCAATGCTCCTGGCTAGGAGGTCTGGGTCCTCCATGGCCACCGGCTTGTGAGACTTGCAGCGACGGCAGTAAAGGAGGAGCCCCACGGTGGCAATGATGATGAGAGGTAAGGCTACGATGATGATCAGAAACTCCTGCTGTCCCCAGTCCCCTCTCTTAATCTCAGGAGTAATGAGGCAGTGTCCTCCAGAGCAACCCCGCGCTTCCATCTCGCACCTGCAGAGACGGAGAAGTACTTAACAGACATTTGAAGGCCCTCTTTAGAGAGCTATTTGTTTAATGTAGGAATATTTTGTCTGCATGTATGTTTGTGTACCACGTGTGTGCCTGATGCCTTCTGGGGCCTGAAGAGGGAATAAGATCCTGCAGATTGCTTGTGAGCCATCACATGGTGCTGGGAATCAAACCCAGGTCTTCTAGAAGACCAATAAATGTCCTTAACCACTGAGCTATTTTTCCAGCCCCCTAACAGTCCTATGGGATAGGGTCCTCACCCCCAATCATGTGACTTCCTATCAAAAGTCAAAGGGAATTGAACACACCAACACATCGTTATCAGAACCAGCCCCACTAGTGAGTCTGTGTGTGCCGCCTGGGGCTGGGTACATAGCTCAGTGAGTAAGGGCACTTATTGTTCAAGTATGAGGAACTGGGTTTGAATCACCGACACCCACATACAAAGCTGACTGTGTTTGCCCCAAACTGTGAGGGGCAGAGACAGGCAGATTGCTGAGACTTATTGATGCCTCTCCGCCCCCAATCCAGTGGGACCGTCTCTTGAGAATAAGGTAGAGCGTGATGATAGAGCAGAACACTAGGCATCCTCCTCTGGACCATTCATGTTACTGGGTGCATGTATCCCTAGATACACAAAACTGTGTGCAAATGTGTGTGGGGGGGTACATGTGCCAGCATGGTCCTTCACTGCTTAGCTGCGTTACATGCTACATCCACTTGGAGAAAGTACTAATTGTCAAACTGACAGAATCTTGAATCATCCCTGAGATGGCTATGTGGGCATACCTGTGTGGGATTACTATGATTGCATTCACTGAGGTGGGAAGACATGCCTACTGTGGGAGGCACCATTCCCTGGCTAGGATGTTGGGCTGTACCAATGGAGAAAGGGAACTGAGCAGCAGCATGCATTCATTTCTCTCTGCTTCCTCACTGTGGAAGTCATGTGACCAGCTGCTTCAAGCTCCTACCCCCTCGGCTTCCTCACCATGACAGACCGTACCTGTGAACTGTGGGCCTGAATAAGCCCTTTCTCCCTTAAGTTGCTTTAGTCAGAATATTTTATCAGCAACAGGGAAAGAAACTAAGACACTGTGCGGCCTCCCAGGCTAGCTTCAACTTGGCATTGCCTGGCCTAAGACCCTTAGAGAACGTCTATTGCAAGGTTTCCACTTTGGAGGGATCTGGGGGGAAAGTTCCCCCTGACCCCAGCTGAGTCCCAAATACATCTCAGTGATAAGAAATTCACCACAAGCAGCTTGTTCTGAAATGTGATGCTGCATTCCCCCCAAGTTCCTCTCTTAAAACACAAATGCCCCTCTCCTGGCTTGCTCCCACCCACCCTCCAATGACCCTGATGAGTGACATTCTTACATCCAAGCAGGCAGCCATCAGGGTAAGAACAATGGCTGCTGAGAAGGACTTGAGTCATTGGCACATTGGGTGATCTTGGGTGAGCCCTTCCCCTCTCTGGGTCTCAATTTACCCCATCTACAAAATGGTGGCAGGACTATGTCACTGAGGGTTTTTGTTTGCTTGTTTTCATTTGTTTGTTTTTAAGACAGGGTATGTTGTAATCCACGTTCCCAAGCTGGGGTGCTCCAACACTAGACACTGGTTCAAATGCTTTGCTTCTAGGTTTCCAGAACGTGTCTCCTTTGCCAGCACCCTCATGACCTAGCCTAGTGGGCGGCAGGGTGCAGAGATTTGCAGGGCGGGAGTCTGAGACATAGCTGTTCCTAGGCCCAGGAGAATCAGTTTCCCCAAGCGTGTCTGGGACACATGGTAGAAAGCAAATGCGGTCATTTCTCTGCAGATGTCAGCCAGGGTTGACATGCCCTAAGAGCTGGTGACATGTATGGCTTCCAGGCCCCTTATTTGTGAGTCTGGTTCAGAAGGTTGGAGATTGGGTTTGGGAAATGACCTTTTCCATGAGCATTCCTTCCCGCAGTGTCCTGACGCTGGGAAGTCACAGGAGGAAAGGGCCAGAGGCCTGGCTTCTGGACTCACATTGACCTCTCTAGAGGTCAGAAAGCAAAGATCATCACTCCCTAATGCTCCAGTAAGGAGTCAGAGCACGTGGCCTCTTTGGGCTTACCTGTCACCTGTGTAAGGGTGAGGACAGTTACAGGAAGTGCCTTCTGGGGAGGAGACACATGTGCCACCTTCCTGGCAGGGCACAGAAGTGCAGTTCTCCCTTCCATGTTCACAGTTCCTGCCAGAGAATGGAGGGGGGCATCTGCACAGGTAGCCTGGGGGAGAGAGGAAGGTGAGTGAGCGACCAGCTACTGAGCGGGGCCCCAGGGACACCTGTGCCTCTGTGCTGCAGTTCAAGAACTGTTTGCTAGATAGCTGTGGCTGGCCCAAGATCACCTTGGGCTGTGGTGAGAGACCCTACCCTGTCAATGCTACAGTGAGACACAGGGCTACATCACAATCAGGGGTCTTTGGAATAAACCTTGGGGTCACCATCTCAGTCTTTACCTGATCCAAGGGCAGGGGAGCAGCTCCCGCCGTTGAGGCATGGGTTCTGGCTGCAGGCAGTGCCGGGCCAGCAGCATTGGGTGAGGGCCTGTCGCTCCAGCCAGCCCACCATCTTCTTTCTGTGGCCAAGTGGCTCTAAACTCTCACCATTGACCACAACAGCATCCAGGCAGCCTTCAAAGCCCAAGGAAACATTTGAGGAAGGATTTGAGTGGACAAGGCCACCCAGGAGTAGTTGTCTTTCTGTCCTCAGACTCTGACATTCCTCTGGGATGACAAGGGAGGTGTTGTCTGTAGTGTCGACCAACAGATGAACGGAAGCATCCCTCTCCTCCAACAGCATGGAGTGCCACTGTCCATTATTCACAGGATGCTGGGAAGAAAGATTTCCATAGAAACCATCTGGACAGCCATATTCCAGCTGGAGGAAGCCATTGGCCAACTGCAAAGAGAGCACAGCCAGCCGTCAGCAAAAACAAGAATTCTATAATGCTGCTGATCGGCCTCCAGTTGCCAGAGTGCGACTGTTGTTTTCTCTCTCACCCCTTTTTGCTGTGTAGCCAAGGATGACCTTGAACTCCTGATCCTTGTGCCTATACCTCCTAATTTGCTAGCATTACAGTTGTTCACCACCATATCTCATTTACACTGTGCTGGGGGTTGAATCTAAGTCTTCCTGCATGCCAGACACGTGGTCTACCAATTGAGAGCCATGTCCCCATTTTCAAGCATTTCCAAATGCTTCTGACATTGCCTCTGAAGAATCCAAACACCCTCAGAATCCCATCCCAGTCCTCACCATATTCCCTGGGATGATCAAGATCCCATTTGACAGCTGAGAAACCTGAGGCCCAAAGAAACCTTACTGACGGGACCCTGTGGTTTTGATCATTCGAGCAATTGTGCATGGTTCAGCTGGCCTAGCCTAGGTGTTGTGCTCCAGACTTGTGAGAAACTGAAACAACCAAGGTGGATGGTACCCAAGGAGCAACACCCAAGGTTGCCCTGTGGCCTCTGAACACGTGCTTGCACACACATAAATCCTCAAAGTTAAAATGGTGGAGAACCTCTGGCTTAGAACATTCTAGTTAGCTTTCCTCTCAACAGATAGACATGCTTATAGAGCACTGGGCCAGCCTGGGGTACACAGAGAGACCCTGCTTCCAAACAGAAAAATCAGATGGGCCATGTAGCTTAGTGAGGGTGTGCTTGACTGGCAAGCCTCCGATTCAAGGTTCAGTCCCCTGTGTTGATGTTGTATTAGCAACAAACAAACAAACAAACAAAACAACAACAACAAAAATCTAGGTGTGCTTAGGATTAAATATTTTACTGTTTATTACGGGCAAGTCAGTTCCCTTAGAAACATTTGAACATAGTTGGAGAAAATTATGTCTTTCTACGTCCTCACCCACTGCCCAGCTTTCATCCCATGACCGTTAGCACAGATGAGCCTCTGGCTTCTCTCCAGCATCCGATCAACCCGTCATGACTGAACACTTCTCTCCTCAGACACAGCACTCGCAGCCGATGGCCTCGTTTCCTGCCGAAGGCACCAGAGGTGCTGGCAGGCTCTCTGACATCACAACTGTCCTCTTCAGCTAAAGCCGGTCCCTCTAATGATCCATGTCCCCTTTACCTCTTCCAACACTAGTTCTCTGGCCTCCCTTCTCTCCTGCATCTGCGTCATGTCCGTTCCCCCCCTGGATCATCTCAGTTGGCGCACAGTCAGTCCTCCCATCTTAAAAGAAGTAAGTTGTCTTGAGCTTGGAATCATTTTCTTCCTTGGCTCCCAAATGGACCCATGTGTCCTGTGCTATAAACCACTGGTGTCGAGTGTTCTGGGTTGCTGAGTCAAATGACTGACCTCCCCTTCTGCTCTGCTCTCAGGAGACAGTCACTCAGCTAACCACTGCTTCTTCTGTCCACTATTTCTCCTCTTCCTCTTACTGCTCTTTCTTCACCTTCTCCTTTCCTTCCTCCTCTTCCCCTTCCCTATTCCTCTTAGAATAAATCCAGGGCCTTGCCCACACTAAGTAAGGTCTCCCCTGTTAAGCCTCTAGCTTCTTTCTGATACAAGTTCACTTGTCTTCCTGGAGATAATATTCTGTTTTATTTGAAGGCTCACGATTTGTGTCCCCTGTCTTCTTTCTGCCCTCTTCATGGTCTGTGCCCTAAGGGTTCTCCTCAGCCTGTTTTTTGAGCTACACTCCCTAGTGCTCTCACACAGCCTCCTGGCTCAGTAGAAAACATGTGCTGTTGACCCTGTGTCTCCCCAGCCCGGCCCAGACCTCTCTCACAGCACTAGACTGATTTTGCTAGCTTCTGGAAGCCTCATGGGCATTTCAAGGCCATATGTCTAACCTGAGCTCCCAGTATTTCCCAACCTCCTCCACCCACACCCTTCCCCAGGTCTGTCGGCAGCAACTCCACCCTTCCAGTGGCTTGGGCCAAACTGCACCCCCATGTTCTTTCTACTCCTTCTATATTGGAAAAGGATGTTGGCTTGAAATTCATCCCTGAATCTAACACTTTCGTCACAGCCCACTGTCATCAGCCTGGTCCCCACAGCCACCCTCACAACACCTGAGTTATTGCTTCAGCTTCCTGTCTGGGTCTCTCTGTTTCTGTTTCTGTTCCTATAAACTCTGTTCTCAATGCAGGCGCCATGGTGACAATAAAGTCAGATTGCTGTGTTTGCTCAGATGAAAGCAAAGTCCTTTGAAGGGCTGCTGAGACCTTCAGTGATATGCCCCCACATTCCATTACACCTTAGACCCCAACCATGAAGTCTGTCCACCTTGTTCATGTCACTGGAGCCATGTGGGACTCTGGGCTGTTGTTTAAGAATGCCAACAGCTTCTTGTTATTAATCTAACTGGCCATGACTCCCAACATAGCCATAAAGCTACCTCCCTGTGATGTTTCCTCTCCATCTTCTCCACTTGATGGGACTGAGAATCACCATGGACACACAGATCTGGGTGTGTCTATGAAGGAGCTTCTAGAAAGACTTAACTGAGGTGTGAAGACCACCTTGGATGTGGGAATAGGGTCCTAGGCTGGATCAAAGGAGAAAGAGATCTGAGCACCAGCATCCATCTCTCTGCTTCCTGACTACGGATGCCACGTGACCATCTGCCTCCCACTCCCGCCACCATGCCTTTCCCATCTTTTGAAAAAACAAGGGAAAATAGACCCTTTACTCTTGAAGTGCTCGTGTGAGGAATTTTGTCACAGCAATAGGAAATATATCTCATGCATTTCTTCATCCTCCTCAAATTACCGCTTAGTCACCACCTCCCTGACCAACTCTTTGCCCCACAGCTCCCATCTCCTGTGCCCTGAGGATTTCCCACATTCAAACAAACTCTGAGATCTCTGTGTTTTATCATCAGTCTCCTTTGTGCTTAACAAAAACTCCAAGAGGGATTTCAGTCCCATACACCAATGAGATTCAAGTACACAGAACAAAGTCTGTCACCCTGTCACCCAGTGCCCGTGCTTAGCAGATACTGTTGAACAAACTGAAATCAAGGAAATAGTTGCCCGGTGGTTGTGATGGAATCGCTAATCCAGGCAGCGAACAACGTCACTTTCATGGGATATAATATGAACCAGCAAGGGACTGAGCATAAATTAGTATGTTTTCCTTGTGATTCCATGAGGCTTTGCCTTGGGTTTGTCATCTGAGTACTCTCAGTGGAAGCCACCCTCCAGCCCACCCCCACCAACACACACATACTGTGAGACATACTGCCTTTTCCTGTACACACACTAAAAACATTCTCACAGGGCCAGAGTTGTGTGGGCTCACATTCCTCTCACTATCTTCCAGGGATCTCTCATCCCACTGAGCAAGAGGCCCCACCCCTGGATGACCTGGGGTGTGTATCTGTGGCAGAGAGTCCCATGTCCTGTGTGTTCTGGCTGATAGTTACACCCAACACCCTTGAAAGCCACGAGGGGATTCTTTGCCAGGAATTGGCTCAGCAGACATACTCACAGCACCCCCATCTTCCCAGTATGGAGTGCCCATGGCAGCCACTCTGGTGGGAATCGCCTTACCTTCAGGGAAATAGAGATTGTTTCATTGGTGAACATTAGAATGGCCCATGGCTGGAGCGTTTTCAGGTAGAAGTGGACCTGCCAGTTCCGAGCCTCTGGGGGCCTGTACCGCACATAGCTCTGCCCACTGAACCTCAAGGTGGTACCTGCAAAGGAAACCGAGGTGTCACCATCCTTGAAGTGTCCCAGATCCCTTAGATTGACTTTGTTTCATTCGACCCTGGGGTGGCAAACTTCTCACATCTGTTACATGAAGAGCCCAGGCTGGGTGGAGTGGATGACTTTTATAGAGCCTCGCATGAAGAAAAGGGGCTAGCGATGGATGAAGGAATCCAAACTTCTGTCAAGTCCAGCATCCCCCAGCCTGGTTACTGATTTCTAATGCCCAGTTCCTCAGGCAAGTCTGAGATTTCACCTGGGCAAGGGGGTGGGGTGCGGGTCCCCAGCTTGACTTGTTTGACCACAACGCATGCTTAGGTGGTGATCTTTGGAAATGTGTGCTTTGGGAAGTGTGACGTCACATAAGCACCTCCTTCCCTAGTAATGGACTCAACTACGATGCTCCCAGTCCCCCAGTGTGAAGAAGCTGCCTGTTCAACCTCAGGAGAAAGAATGAATGGCATAGGCTCCTGATATCCAGGGATGAGAGACTGTAGGAGAGGGAATAAAGGAAGGAGGTGGGTTGCAGCTTGAGGTACAAGGAATCCCAAGACACAAAGATTCTCTCACACATGAAATCCAAAAAACCCCAACCTGGTCTTTCCATTGTAGTGGATGTTAATGGATGGGAGATGGAAATTGATTCAGACCAAGAATTCCCAAATGTGGCCAGACTGGCTGGGGACTCACTTAAAACATAGCATCTCAGATGCCCTTTTGGTACAGTCTGCTTCAAATGCTCAAGGTGGGGCTGGGGATGTGGCTCAGTTGGTAGAGTATCTGGAAAGTTCCATCCTCAAGACTACAAAACTGAGCATGGTGGCACATGCCCATAATCCCAGCACTTAGGAGGTGGGGGCAGGAGGATCAGGAGTTCACAGTCATGCTTGGCTACTCAGCCAGCTGAAGGCCAGCCAAAACTTAAAAAAAATCCTCCCATGGCGGGTGTTGAGGAAGGGAGCCTCCCTTCAAGATGCTGGTTACATTCTAAGCCTTGACCAAGGTTCGAGCTACACTGATACATTGGATTTTGGAAAACACATGGAGGTGCTTGCATACAACACATACATTAATTTTGGGGTTGTCCTATTTTTCTAAAACGTTAGCAAAACAGCCCTCTCCCAAGTGATTCTGGCAGTCAGCAAGCCCAGCTAGGGTTTCTCAAAGTGCAGCCCTGGGACCACATGTTTCCAGTTGAATGCCCAAGGAAGGGCTCACTGGAGGCTTTACAATGAAAACTCTAGCAGCATGTGCAGAGCAGTCTCTGAGCACACCCTCCCTGGTGCTGTGCACAGTAGGACTACCTTTTAGAACTTCTGCTGTCTGTTGCCAGATGGTCCAGAGGGAGCCTTCAGCTGGCCTTGGGGCAGAAGGCAGAGAGGGGACTCACTTACCTTCTAGCCTAGGCCCACTGTTCCCTGGCAGTCTCTAAATCTGAACCACAGTCTCACTAATGCAAGCTGGATGGGTCCCTCAAAGGTAGGTCAGGCCATGTCACTTCGTGAGTGAGTGTGTGTGTGTGTGTGTGTGTGTGTGTGAGTGTGTGTGTGTGTGCACGCACACGTGTGTTCATGTGTATGTGTGGTGCATGTTCGTGTGTGTATGTGCATGTGAGAGCCAGAGGTTGACATTCGCTCTCTTCCTCAATTGCCCTCCCCTTTATTTTTTAAGCCAGTGTCTCTGGCTGAATTAGAGCTGGTTGATCTGGCTGGGCTATCTGGCCAGCAAGTCCTGGAGATCCTCCTGTCTCCACCTCCCCAGCAGGGCATTACAGGTACATGCTTCTATATCTGAAGCTAGGCTTCCAAACTCACATCCCCATACTGGAATATGAGCAATTTACCAACTGAACCATTTCCCAGCTTCCGTCAGTTTCCTTTTGACAAAGCTGAGCTGGCCCAGGGTGTGGGTCTTCATGCTGGGGGTACTGGGTGAGTCTTTTCAGAAAGCTGAATTCCTGGGTTCGCTTAATGCAGAGTTTAGGCTCTGAATAGGACACACTGGGACTTGAATAACCTGGCCTCTATTGGAGGCTGGAGAGTTTCAGGCAAAACAGCACCCGCCTTTCACACAGAAGGAACTGAGCAGGCTCTCTATAGCACTGTCTACTCCCATGTGAGTGACAGCCAGTAGTACCTCACTGGACTTACTGTGGCCAGCCATGGGCTATGCACTATTACATCTATATGTAATTTATTCTCTAAACCAGCTGAAGAGGAGGAGTGCTATTTATAGATGGGCAGCAGGAGATGGTGGACTTTACAGACTTTACACCCAAGGACACACCACTAGTAAGCGGTGGGGCTGGGGTGTGAACCTATGTTGGTTCTACTTTTTAATACTTTTTTTTTGATACCAGCAGGCTGTGGGGTTGGCAGCAGGAGCATCAGTAACTGACATGTCCGCAGTAGCTATCCTCTGTCAGGCTTTTTCCAAGAGTACCTGATATGTTAAACTTAGTCCTTATAAAAGCAAAGCCCACAGGCATAGAGAGGTTCAAAGAATTCCCTCCAGTCATCTGGCTGGACAGTGGCAGAGCAAAGATGAGGACTGTGGCAGCCTGATGCCCCAGTCCATGCTTTTAGCTACTGTGTCTTTTGTAATTGACTGTTACTTTCAAAATTCCAGAAAGTGGAGAGAACTTGGTTAGTGCCCCATGACTAAACTTTGGAGCATCACTCCCAATGTTATGTTGGTCTGTGGCATTTAGTTTGATTATAGCCATGCTATAAACCTCTGTGGGAGTTCACATAGAGGCAGGTAGCCAGGGCCCAGCAGCACAGCCCCAGGCCTTACCATTGCAGGAGCAGTTCCTCCCCAGGTGGTGTCGTGGTGTCAGGATGCTGAGCCGGGCTGTGCTGTAAGTGAGCCCAATCCTGGGCTCCAGGGATACTGTCTCTCGGCAGGTTTGATCCTGGCAGCTTGGCCCTTGGCATGGCACCACGGGTAGAGCGGACCTCATCTGAATTCCCACCAAGTGTTCCATCTCTTTGGCTGAATGAACTATGGCAGAGGCCAACTCCTCGAGGTCATAGGAGGTTCCCGAATGCCCCTCAAAAACCAGGAGCACATCCACCCCAGCCGTGGTCTCTGCAGGCTGCAGGCTGGCCAGGTGGATGTTGGCTCGTTTGATGTCCAAGGTATTGCTGAGGAATCTCTGCAGGTTGCGCCAGTGGTCGCTCACCAGTTCTTCAGGGGTGAGCTGATGAAAGCCTAGCCACACGGCTTGCGGAGGAGCCTCCGGCCCCATGTGCCACACGTGGACGTGGACCCCAGCGGTGGTGGTGAAGGTCCCATCACTGACTGTGATGTTGAGGGAGTATCGGCCACGAGGCAGTCCTTGGGAGGCAATAATCTTGCCATCTGATGCACCCACTGAGAAGTACCTGCCCAGGCTTTCCTTTTGCTCCAGGCTGTAGGTCAGTGTGTCCTGCGGGTCTCGGTCTGTGGCATGGATTTTACCTACCATGCCACCCTGGAATTCCTCCTCTGCCACTGTGATGAAGATCTCCAGTGGGAGTGTGAAGGGTGGGTAGCGGCTCTGCTCTGTCACGTGTACACTGACCAGGGTGGAAGATGACAAGGGCGGGAGGCCACTGTCTGACGCCTATGGGTAAGACGAACGGTGTTGGTACCAAGCACACTGCAGTGCCTCTATGCCCAGCTGAGGCTGTTCCCCCTTCCAACCTAGTCTCCCTTCCCCACACCCACCGAGACGGGTGATGCATACTGCCATGCTTGGGGAAAAAAAATCAACTCCAAAGCCCAAGGATGCACTGGAGATTTTCTTAAGGTTTTGTAGAAAATAGGGAAACAGTAAAACAGCTCAACTTCCCCAAGCCTCATGGGCCCTGAGCCTCTTCCTAAATCGCTCCAACCGAACCTCCACATGTGTGCACACACATGTATGTGCTTATTTGTGTGTACATGCATATGCTGACTGAGCCAACTCTCCAGCACAGGCCCATCTTTTCAGGCCTCTTCCCTTCTGAGCCCTCTACCGCCCATCTCTGGCCCAGACTTGGCTAAGTCAGCAGGCACCTCTGAGAGGTCTTCACGCCCCTCCACGCTGCTACCTCGCTAAAGGAGAGCCCCTCTGGGTGTGTGTAACTCCTTTGCTTTGTTTTAACACATGGTCTAGACATGTAACCCAGACTGCCCTAGAAATCTATTTGTAGCTCAGATTGATCTCACACTTATAATTCTCCTGCCTCAGCCCGCCCAGTACTAGGATTACAGGGATGTAACACTCCTCTGGCTAAAGGGACATCAGTGCCTTTATAAGCAGTCACCACCGGCTTGCTCTCTTCCTGCCGTGTTAGAAAGAGGTCCCTCACCAGGGTCTGCCCACAGCTTCATTCTGATCTTGGCCTTCAGTCCCCAGAACTGTGAAATGTCTGATCATTAGCCTGTCTAGTCTGTAGCATATGTATGTAGCATATGTATATGCTATAGTAGCCAGTTGAACTAGACAGCACTTCTGTCACTCAAAATATCACAGTTTGGACCTCAGCTATCAGTCGCCCATAAAATGAACAATTCTCCTGCCCCACCACGATTGATCAGCCTTATCTATGCTTCAATTTCCTTCCTGACATCACTTCCTATTTTTTGATCACAGGACACTTCACCTCTTACCCTACCCGAGTCCTTGCTTACTGAACTCGAGTCCTTGTCCATCTCACTCTTCCTGCCTGGAATGCTCTCCTGCCCACTGTCCTTCAGGTCCCCTCAGGTCTCCACTCAGATGTCACAAGTGTGACATATCTGGGTGTACCTTGCCTTGAGTCTCTTGTTACCTTATTGACTTAAGTCCTAAGGTGTGACTCTCCCCTTTATCTACTCAGTGTCTATCTTCAAACTCAGAATGGAATGCCCACATGTAAAGGAGCAATCCCCTTCGCATCCCATGCTTAGGATGTCCTTGGGCCTCCACATGCTTGTACACACATGGACAGTCAAGCACGTGTATGCACATATACACACAGACACATATACACAAGCACATACAGACACATATACACAAGCACATACAGACACATATACACAAGCACATACAGACACATATACACATGCACATACAGACACATATACACATGCACATACAGACACATATACACATGCACATACAGACACATATACACAAGCACATACAGACACACAAATACACACAAACTTACAGATAGACACACACACACATGCACACACGAGGATGAGAAAAAGTATTCCTGCAGGGCTCAGTGTGAAGTCCCTAGACCACTGCCAGGTGCACACACACTCCACACACTTTTTCCTCAGAGCAGGAACACCACCAGTATGTCTACCAGCAGGTGTCCTGTCTCCAAGGCTATCACCACACACACTAGCTCAGTTTCACCCAGCACTCACCTCTATGTGAAGCTGATACCATTCCTGGGCCCTCCTGCTCAGGCCTGCAGCTGTCACTAGCCATCCATCTGGAGTCACTCGGAACACAGACCCAGTGTTCCCCTTAGTGATCCGGAAGGAGTAAGGGGGCCCATTCTGTGGAGAGTCAGGATCATCCAGGATCAGCTGCAGGACTTTGACTCCAATGGGGGAGTTCTCCTGTGACCGAGAATGACAGGAAGCCAGAGAGCAGTGTAAGTCATGGCCCCTCAGATCCCTCCTTTGTGGTCCCATTTTTCCAGGGACCTGTCCTTATCCCTTGCCCACAGACTGGGCCTAGGCTGAATGCTGGCCTGGTAGTTTTCCTTCTGTGTCCCTGAGTACAGCACCGGGTCTTAGAAGGACTCTTAAACACTGAGGGTCAAACCCTTATCCTATAGGAAGCCAGTGCCTGACCTTACAGCTGACAGACTGCTAGTGATTAGAATCCATGGGTGCATGGTGGTGGTACTTCTATTTTTTAGTCATTATTTAGCTAGAAAATAAAATAATGGGTTTATTTATTATATTATAAATATGCACATATATACATGCATGTGAGTGTGTGTGTACACACATATAATTTTACCTTATTTTTATACACCCCTCACTACCCTTCTAGTCCTTCCTTCTTCCCCATCTTACTGGTCTTCCTGCTTCCCAAATAGTCTCCTTTCTGCTTTCATTATATGTGTGAATATATATGCACACAAATCTACATATATGTACATACTTAAAGCTAGATTCACATATGAGAATTAACATGAAGTATGCTGCCTTTCTTCCTCCATGTACCATCATGTCTGAAATCTCTGAAGTGAACTCTAACCACTTCAACGACTGTGGTGAACCCCAAGTAGGACAGGATAACAGCCATATAAAAGCCTAACAAGGAGCCTGTTTCTTTTCTGTCCCTTAACCATAGCCCCCTTTGGTTCCCTGTATTGCCTTTAGAGACAGCAGAGGGGAAAAAATCAGTTGGTTGGGTGGACTGATATCCCTGGGAAGCTCCTCTCATTGAGAGAGACACAAAAGGAGGGTAGATTCAGGATGCCCTTACCTGGACAGCGGTGCTGTAGTTGAGCTGGAAGAACCTGGGTGGGTTGTCATTGACATCAACCACCTCAACAGCCACCTCTGTGTCTTCATGCAACGGGGGCTGCCCACTGTCTGTGGCTCGGAGCCTCAGGGAATAGCTGGGTGTCTGTGGCAAGATGCACAGTGGGGGAATTAGAGATAAAGCCCCTGGTGTCTCTCCCTTGGGGTATTGCCTACTCCGAGGGGCCTCCCATAGCACTAGAGTTCAGGTGTCAGAATCGGACAGATAGAGAGTGGTTTGCGACCCAGCAGCTCCTCACTATGGAACCCTGGGAAGGGGACTGAGTTGGGGAAGAGGGTGAAGTCAGGTCATACTTCCTAGAATGGCTGTGGGCATCAAATGGTGAGATTCTCTTAAGGCACCCAGCAAAGTGCCTGAGGCCAGGAACTGATCTCAGTCCATGGTAGCAGTTACTGCATTGATGCCTTGTCAGCCTGCCTCTTGCCTCAGAGTTCACAGAGGAATCACTCTAGGGACTGTCTGGACATCAGGATGGGGTGTGGTTGCCCTTTACCCTCTGGACCTGCCATAGGGCCACACTTCTGCTTAGCCTGGATTCACCTGTTCCCAGTCTAGCGCCTTGGCCACCTGAAGCTTCCCCTTCTTTGGGCTGATGGTGAAGTGTCCAAGCTGGTTCCCTCCTACCAGGCTATAGGTAATGGCACTATTTACAGGTCCATCGTCATCAGATGCTGATACCTGCAGCAGGGGGAGATTGTGAATTCAGGCACAAGAGTGACCAGAAAGGAATTTTAGCCCTGAGAGTGATGGCTATGTTCCTACCCCAAAGGCTACCACTGAGTCGGTAGTCCCCAACCCAAGAGAATCTCTTGTGATCTCAGTATGCCATGGATTCACTTATTGACCCATTATCTCCCAGGGACAGAGAACACAAGGGTTGGTTCCAGGAGGCCAGAATGTAAGGAACATATAAAATGGTGCACCCTTAGAAAGTGTTGTGTCTGGTGTTATGGGTGATTCCCATCACAGCGGTCCTCATGGGAGGAGAGCGGACTCACATCCAGGCGGATTCAGGAAGCTCTGAAGGATGGGGAAGGGTCTGGGCATAGAAAGAACATCCAGGCAGAGGAAAGGGTATGACCAAGGAACTGTAGAGGTGAGTTCAGGAAGGAATGGAATGGCCAAAGAAATGGAAGGCAAATCCTAATTTGCATTTAGTGCACAGGATGCATATGGAGAGATCAGACAGGAGATGGAGAGGAGTCCTGAAGAACTAAATGTGAACATGTTTCATGGAAGGAGGGAGCAACTGTATATTTAAAAGCAAAGAAATATAATGCGATATGCCATCTGTTCCTATCTCCCACCCACTGGCTCTTCATGCCACTCCCAGCATAGGCTGCCATAGGCATTGGGCGAACCTGTGGAGTCAACCTCTTTGGCTCCTCTATTGAATATTACCAATCCTGTGTCCCCACTAAATCAGCCTGACACTTACATGTGGCACAGTTTTCCTGAGGAGTCACAAGTCATGTACTATAGAGTACTGGCGCATGATAGAGCGCTGGCTCATGATAGAGCGCTGACTTATGATAGAGCGCTGGCTCATGATAGAGCGCTGGCTCATGATAGAGCGCTGATTTTATGATAGAGCGCTGACTTATGATAGAGCGCTGACTTATGATAGAGCGCTGACTTATGATAGAGCGCTGGCTCATGATAGAGCGCTGACCTATGATAGAGCACTGGCTCATGATAGAGCGCTGGCTTATGATAGAGTGCTGGTTTATGATCCATGCTTATGGTGACTAAGGACTTATAGGGAGTGAAGCAAGAGCCACCCCAGAAACTATACCCCACAAAGAGTGAAGCCAGGGTTCCTTACGGTCAAGATGGCATCACCGACAGCAGCATTCTCTAAGACCCTCACAGTGTACAAGTCATGGGTGAATCTGGGGTGGTGTTCATTAACATCAGTGACATTAACCACAATGGTGGTCACATCACTGAGGGAGGAAGAGCTCTTCCGGCTGCATTCAATAGACAGGAAGTACTTGGGAGTTGTCTCATAGTCCAGGTTCCCGTTGACATATAGGATGCCTGAGGAGAGAAGAAGTGATGGAGGAGAGGCAGCTGGAGCCATAAGGCAGAGTTTTGAGGGGTTGGGAGCTAGGTCCTGTGCATTGGGGTGCCTGGGAGGACTCTGCATGAGATGTAGTGGGGTCCTTCCATGGGTCCCCTTGGGTTTAACTCTGGCTCCATAGCTAGGAGGAGAAAATAGATAGTTTCCATATCCTGCATTTCCTCATGATCATAGTGGAAAATTCAGGGGTGTCAGGAACTTGGCTGGGCACAGGGTGGCTTTAAGGTAGGCAGGGAGTCCCACACTACGTGAAAACTTGATTTTAGCAAGCGTTTGGTTCAGGGAAGAAGTGAGGCATGCCAAGCCTCTTGGGCTATGCTGAGATCAGGAAGCCACCAGCTGGGCTGAATGGATCATGAAGGATCCTGGACAGAGTTCTAGGTGAAGCTATGGAGGAATAATGACCTTCTCAGGTAAGCTAGGCCCACGAGGAAAGAGGGCCCAGCTTATGGGTCTATGAAGAAATGTGGAAAGTGTATATATAATCAAAGGATGCCAGTTGCGGGGGATGGGGGGGCTGTGTGGATGGATGTTTCCTATTCATGAAAAACTAGTATACCCCACTAATGAAGGGTTGAGCAGGCTCCGGCCCATCTCACCTGTGTGAGCATCCAGTCGGAACTTCCCCTGCTCATTCCCACCTGTGATGCGGTAACCAGTCTTCTCTGAGCCCGGGCGTGTGAGGGTAGCCAGCTGCAGTATCTCTGTGTCTATCAGAGCATCCTCGGGTACCTGCGTGCTGTGCTCTGCATTCAGGAAGATGGGAAGGTAGTCTTCCAGACCCACCACGGAGACTGTGACAGTGCCCAAGGTGGAGAGTGGTATTGGGATGCCTAGGTCTGAGGCCTGGACAGTGAGCTCCAGAGCTGAGTTTGATCTGACCTGCAGAGGCTTCTCCAGATGAATCACCCCTGAAGTGGCATCAATGGAGAACTGGCCATCAGCAGAGTCCATCAGTGAGTACATCACCTGGGCATTGGTACCTGTGGAGACAAGGGCTGAGAGTCACACTGAAGACACCCAACAGCAGGACTTTGGAAAAAAAAATCTTGGGAGGATGACAGCTTATTTATGAACTAGTTGGCAACTTCCTGTGAGCCTATAATTAATAAAAAGTTAAGAAAATAGGGCTGTATGGGTGGCTTGTTTGACAAAGTGCTTGTTACCCCAGCATGAGGACCTGAGTTTGATCCCCAGAATGCATGCAAACAGCAAGCATGGTGAGGCGTGCCTTGATCCTAGCCCTGGAGAGGAAGAGACTGGCAGATTTCTGGGGCCTGCTGGAGAGTCACCCTAGTCTAACTGACTAACTCCATGCCAATGAAGGGCCCCTGTATCCAGAAACAAAGTGGATGGCACACAGGGCATGATGCCTGATGTTGACTTCTGGCCTCCATACATACATGCACACATGTGCACATGTACACACACATACATGTTCACCCCCATCATAAACATGGGGGAAAGTTTCTCAGCTCCAGCTTCTCTGTCTTTGGATTGATAGTTCACCCTCCCTAGAATACTCTATCTTGCCTTCTGCAATGCCAAGCTAAGATCTAGGATGTGTTCAGTTTACATTGCTGGAGGAGTATGATTCCGCTTTTATCGCTATCATCTTAACTGGCTACTGGGACCCTTAGGACATGTTTTAGCCTACCCAGATTATCAATGATAAAATTTGATTTAGGAAAATGGACCAAATTAGGATGTTTCAGGATGGCAGATGCTATAACTGGTACAGTGTGGGACAAACACACAATGATGGATCTAATTCACTGTGTGCCTTGGTTTGAATGTGACCTTCACTATTCATGTATTGAAAACTCAGTCCCTAATTCATGTGTGGATGATGTTGGGAAGTCACTGAGACTAGATGAGGTCATAAAGGTGTGGCTACCAAGATGGCATTAGTGGCTTCATAAGAAGCAGAAGACCAAGTCAAGATACCACAGTTGTCCCTGGTCTCTCTACAATGCCTTCTGTTTATTGTCATATAACTGAAAACCCTCCCCAGATGCTGGAACCACATTCTTGGACTTCCCAACCTCTATAACTGTAAGTCAGATAAACTTCTATTTTCTTTTTTGGAGTGTGCATATTTCTGTGTGTGCAGGTGTGCATGCATGTGTGTGCATGTGCATATGGAAACTAGACATAATCTTAATGTGTCATTTCTCAGGAACCATCCATGTTATTTTTCTGAGACAGGGTCTCCCACTGGTGTGGGGTTCACTGATTCAGCTAGGCCAGTTGCCCAGCAAGCCCCAAAGATCCTCCTGTCTCTCTCTTCCCAGCACCGGGATTACAAGCATCTCTCCAGCCCTGAATCTTACCAGTTCCTTACCAGTCACCTAGTCCATGGTATTCAATGACATCAATCAAAACCACACTAAAAGACCTTGCAGATATCACATGGCAAATAAACAACAAAAACAAAGTTATCAAAATAAAAATGTAGACTCTTAGGGCTGAGGGCTCAGTGGTTGTGGTTTGAGTGTGAACTGTGCTCCCATAAGTTCACGTGTCTGAACACTTTGGTACCCAGTGTGTGGAGCTGTTTTGAAAGGTTGTAGAACCTTTAGGAGGTAGAGTTCACTAGAGGAAAGGTCACTGGAGGCTGGACTTGAGGCTTGATAGCCTGGCCCTACTTCCTGTCTGCTCTCTGCTTCCTGAAATGGACACAGTATGACAAGCCACCTCAAGTCCTACTGCCAGGGTGGACCTATCCCTTCTCAAATCATCAAAGTGAACTCTTGCTTCCTGAAGCTGCTTTTGTCAGGTACTTTTGTCATAGCAGCGGAAAAGGAACTGATACAGTGGTGGGCAGCTTGCTTAGCATACCTAAAATAAAGGAAAATCATGTAAACGGTTCAACTTTACTGTTTGACAAAAGGACTTTAATAGGCATACTGGACTCAGGGCTCAAAGTTTCTTTCTTATGTAAATTAATGAACTGAAGAATTGACTTGCAGATTTCTGATTAACTATATTTAAAATAACCTTGAGAAAATAGTGCTTTTGGGCGTTGGTGGCAACAGGAAGGTTCTGAGGGTCTCTAAGTGGCAGAGGGGAAACTGTAATCCTTTGTGCCTGTATCAGATGCCACTAAAGGAACTTGCCACAGTTTCAGGTGTGTAGCTGTCTACAGATCTTTTCCACCCTGGAGTAGTCACAGACTCATCAAGGGGTCTTAGTCTATGCCCTTCCCAGAGGACACAGAGAATGCTTCCACTTAGATGGACCTAAATGGCTCCATAGTGCAGGTGGCCACAAGTCCTTCACATACTTACCCTGGTCAGGGTCCCGGGCAAAGACCACAGCCACGGGGGTCTTAACTGTGGTGTTGTCAAAGACAGCCACTGTGCAGTGGCTGGGGAAGAACCTTGGGGCATTGTCATTCACATCCTCAATGTGGAGTGTCACATCTGCCTGGCATGATTGGCCCCCTCCGTCTGTTGCCTTAGCAACCAGGTTGTATATATCCTTCTTTTCCCGGTCCAGGGCTGTGAATGTGGTCAGCTCTCCTGCCAGGAGAAATGACAGAGGTTGAGCACCCTCTAGAGGACACACATGTTCTCTGGAGCGTTACAGTGCAGGTCCTAGCTACAGGTTCTAGCACAGAGAGTGAAGTTGGTCTGTGTTCATGCTGCAGAGAAGAAGCCCTAGCACCCGCTATCTAATTCTCCCACAATACTCCACGACCATCATCACCGATCTAAGGTCACCAGAAATAAGATACAAATAGGCAGATTTTTAGAGGCCAATTAGATAACTTATATCATAGAAAATGTTCTAAAAAATTTGGCTCAAAATTTCATTTGTTTTAGGTATGGTGGTGCACACCTTTAATTCCAGCACTCAGAAGTCAGGACAGCCAGGACTACACGGAGAAACCCTTTCTTGAGAAACAAAAACAAAATTTTACTTGTAGGAATGAATATATATATATATATATATATGTGTGTGTGTGTGTGTGTGTGTGTGTGTG
>LOJH01001004.1:3758-20699 GCA_001685095.1 Ellobius talpinus | reverse complement strand
ATATATATATATATATGTGTGTGTGTGTGTGTGTGTGTGTGTGAGAGTGTGTGTATAAAACAGAATAATTAACCCAATGCTAAAAATATATGATGCATATGTACGTGTGGTGGCACATGCTTTTAATCCCAGAGATAGGCAGATTTCTGTGAGTTAGAGGCCAGCATGGTCTGAACAGTAAATTCCAGGACAGTTATAACTTTTCTGAGACACTATCTCAAAAAAACAAAAAGCAAAACATGTGTAAAGATGTCCTCTGAGGTATTGTTTATAATAGTGGCATATTTAAATCACTGTATGTACTTTTCAAATAGAAATTGATTAATATGTTATGGTTTAGCCATACAGTAAAGTAATATGTGATGGTTAGTTTTAACTGTCAGTTTGAATCACGGTTGAGAAGAGCATCTCAATGAGGGGATGTCCACATAGGGTTTACCTATGGGTATGTCTGTGAGGGATTGTCTTAAGTTAACTGATGTGGGAAGACCTAGCCTACTGTGGGAGGCACCATTCCCTAGGCAGGGGCTCCTGGACTATGTTAGAGAGTAGGGAAAGCCAGCTGAGCACAAACAAACAGGCATGCACACGGTTCTCGTTGCTCTTGACTGTAGATGTGCTGTGACTAGCTGTTTGGAGCTCCTGCCTTGATGTCCCACAATGACGGACTGTAATATGGGATCACGAGCTGAAATATTAAACCCTGCCTCCCCTAAGTTTCTTTGTGTTGGGGTGCTTTATCACAGCAACAGAAATGAAACAGATGTAGTATGTAACCAGGAATGACTGAAGACAACTTTACAGTCTTTCTTGCAAACCCCGGCAGGCTGTCACCAAGGGGAGAACGGCAAATGAATGGTACATCCAAGGAACAGTGGCAGAGAGATTGGGGAGGTGCGTGGGAAGGCCGGCCGGCTGGATGCACACCAAGTGGGCTTTGGTGAGGCCTTATTGTGTGGGCTTTCTGACTCCTGCAGTATCCTGAGGGATACCTACAGTGGTTGTTTAATTTGTAACCTAGCATGCATCATTTTTATAGTCTGAAAAAACGCCCAGTTGGTTTTTCTTTTAAGTTCTCATGGGCAGTGCTGCAGCTGAGCAAACAGCAGCCGCAGAAGACAAGCTTCCCAAATCACTTAACATGCTGGGCAGGGGTCAGGAAGCACAATGTGGTGTCTGATCCACCCAGATGGCTTCCCGGGACACGGCTCTCTCTACCACCACCTGCTCAGGAATCTCTGAGTCAACTTTGGAGCTATGGATTGAAGCCGAGGATTGGCAGTTGGCTCCTATGCCTGGCAGCCACCAGCCACCTCTTTCCACAACAGCAGGACAGGGGCTTACCTGGGGGTATTTCTCTTCCCTCCCCTTCTCTCCAGCAGTCCTCCACAGTTCAGCCTCGGCCTGGCTGTTCATGATTCACCCTGCAATGCCTCCACTCTCCACCTCTGCTTTGTCCCTAGCCGGTCAAATGACAATAATGTCCCCATCTACCAAACGCTTCCTTAGTCTGGGCCAGGCTTTCAGGAGCTTTGCTGCTGGTGGACTGAGGTCCTGGGAGCCGGTGTCCCGGTGTGCAATGCGTATATCTTGAGAGTACACCCTCAACTTTGGCACTTCCTAGTCTAAATCCTCCATTGGCTCTCAAGGGCATTGGCCCAACTGTCTTCTGGGCGTCTTTAGTCCCTATCCACTCTCTGTACACACTCAGACATGTATTCTCATCCCCAAATAAGACCCTGTAGACATCCTCCATCTCTGCCTTCCCCATATGCTCGACTAATTCCTTTGTGTGCTCAAGCTCACTTAAAAATGACATTTCATCAAAGAGGTTTTATTTAACCTGGCTCCTCAGCCTAAGCAAACTTCCGTCTACATTGTTGTCTCCCCTCCATCAGCCGCCTCGTTTCCTATGTTCATTTGTATGGGAACAGGTCTCATACTATATAGCCCAGGCTGGTCTCGAACTCACTATGTACACCAGGCTGGCCTTAAACCTTCACTACTTCTCCCTGAGGTTACAGGTGTGAACCATCATACCTGACTTGCATTGCTCCTAACTTGGCACACCGCAAGTCACTGACTCAGCAATCACCTTTCCCTCTGGATGATAAGGAGCTGAGTGTGAACTCATCCGTCCTTTCCTTATGTTCCCAGATGTTGATATCTGCTGGTGGGTGGGCAGGTGGGTGAGTGAATTCCTGCTTTGGAGCCCACCATGGCACGGGCACAGGGTCTTGGCTTCATTCCGCATCTCGGAGGCTTACCTGTGTGAGGGTCCAGCTTGAATTCCTGGGCTCCGGGTCCATGCAGAGAGTATGTGATCTGAGCATTGGTGTCCATGTCTGCATCTATGGCAGAAACTTTCAAGATGAAGTGTCCAGGGGTGACGTCTTCAGGGACCCTGCCAGTGTAGAGAAGCTGAGGACAGAAAGCTGAGCATGAGGCGTCTGAGGCAGTGGTACTTAGATCCAGAGGTGGGGGAGTGAGGGAAGGAAGTGGGCAGGGAGGTGACTCAAGTGAAAACAGACAGACAGGGGAGGCAGAGAAGGGAGCAATGAGGGAAAGTGAGGTGGGGTCACATAGGGGCACCAGGTGGAGGGGATCGTTGTATAATCCCAGTACTGAGGAAGCAGACAGTAGGGTCAGGAATTCAAGATCATTTTTGGCTCCATAGTGGATTTAAGGCCAGCCTGGGCTATATGACTCCCTGGTTTGTTTATTTGTTTTAAAGAGACATACAAGGAAAATGGAGATTAAAAGCCAGAGGCCTGAAAAGATGTCTCAGTGGGCAAATGGGCCTGCTGTACAGTCTTAACACCTGAGTTTTGTCCCTGGAGCCCATATGAAGGTGAAAGGAGAGAACTGGCTCACAAAGCTGCCTTCTGGCCTCCATGTGAGCATCCTCCTACCTGCCCCCACATCAGACACACAAACACAATGATAATGAGTAAAGTCATTATTTTTAAAGCTAGAAGAGAGAGCTGAGGCAATGGCTCAATGGGTATAGTACCTGTCACAAAGCAGAAGATCTGAGTTGGAGCCAGAGAACCGACATAAAAAGTAGAAAGGAGAGCTCCTGCAGTCTTAGCACTGAGGAGGGGCGTTAGAAGTAGGTAGATCCCTGAGGGTCATTGACCCTAAGCTAGGTAGCTTGGTTGAATCAATGAATTTCAGGTTCACCGAGAGACCCTGTCTCCAAAAATAAAGATGGAAACCGACCGAGGAAAGACACCTGACATTGTTGATCTCTGGCCCTTACACACACACACACACACACACACACACAACAAACAAACAATAATAACAACAAAAATTTAATAAGAAGTCAGAATATGGCCTACAAGCAGCCACCATTGAGAAGTCAATGCCCAGGGCCGGAAGGACCCACCACAACTCACTTGGAGGAGTCATGGGTCATCAGAGAGGAGGGATGGCTGAGGCAGGTCTGGCAGTAGATGATGCAGAGTCTCAAGTCAAGCTCTGCCAACCTCCATCCCTGCCTCTGTTGTGATACCAGGCTCCCTGCTCATATTCCCAGGATAGACCTCAATGGCCCTATCACTGCCTTGCCCTCCCTTCCATCCCCTGCAGGACACACAGTGGCTGGGAACTGGGAAACAACTGGAGACCCTGAGAACTTGGTGTCTATTTGATATCCTCCTTTGCACCACTCGGGATGCAGGTAAGCATGGGCTCTGGGCATTCTCTGAATGGACATATCGTGCCCACTTATACTGTGTGGGACCAGTTTTCAGTCCTCCCTCCCTTGGCTTTAATGACAATATGGGCCACCTGGATAAGGTTAGGCTGAGCCTGATCCTAGCCTCTTCCAACACAGAAGAGGGAAGTCCTACTCATGATCAAATGGGAAAGAGAAAACAATGGCCGCCTTTCTCCCCAAGAACGAAGCTGCCTTTTTGAGACCACTCAACATGCGCTCATCCGGGATCCCGGCTCACTAATCTCCCAGGTTCTCTTCTGCCGTATTTTATGTGATAGAAGAGAGGAAAGAAGGAAAAGTGACTGGGTGTACACATTCATGTCTGCTGCACGGTGTTATATGTGCATTTGCGGGCACAAGCAAGTGAAAGTGTGCATGCATGCAAGTATATGCATGGGTATAGTTGCATGAAATACATATGTACACATTTGCAAATATGGTGAGCAAATGTGGTAGCTAGGTAGGTATGTGCTTATGTGGGCATGAGTTCATTTATGCAGGTATTTGTCGGAGTGTGGAGGGGTTGTAGCTGACCTGCTGTGCAGATGTGTATCTGTATGTATAAGTATGCACTGATGTGTGTACTGGCTAGATTTTCACTAGACACAAATCATTTGAAGTGGAGATGTTATAAAATTAAAATGTTTATAGTTTTTGGAAATTCTCTTGAAAGTTAAAAACTAGTTATTGTTTAAAAAAATAGACATAAAGGGAAAATCTCTGGCTGTTTTATTGCATTTATTTGTATGTGCATACATGTGTATATTCATGTGTGTGTCATAGCTTATATGTAAATGACAGAAGACAAGTTTCGAGAATTGGTTCTCTCCTTGCACTATGTGGGTCCTGGGGATCAAACTTAGGTGGTCAAACTTGGTGGCAGGAAGATGTATTGTCCCTCTACCTCTGGGTTTGTGTTGCAGAAAAGTGGCCTTTGTATGATGTGGAAAGAGACTGATTCTTGAAGAGTTTGCTGTAGTGATATGGCTAGGAGCAAGGAGTTGCCCAAAATGGTTGCTGCCTATGGACACCAGCCTAAGGTCTGCTCAGAAGATGCCAAGGCGGGCATGGACAGGGATAGCCAACGAGGGCTTGTACTCATGTGTGTGTGTGTGTGTGTGTGTGTGTGTGGTGTGTGTGCATGTGTGTGTGTGGTTTTTCAAGACAGGACTTCACTGTGTAGCCCTGGCTGTCCTGGAACTCACTCTGTAGACCAAGCTGGCCTCGAACTCACAGATCCACCTGCCTCTGCCTCCTGAATCCTGGGATTAAAGCTGTGAACTGCACCATCAGCAAGACTTTGTCTCTATTCTCCTAACTTCTCCCAACCTTCCTTGCCTCTACCTCCCCTGACAACACTTCCAGGGCTCACCTGTGAGCACTGTGGGCTATTATCATTGATGTCCAGGACGAAGACCTCTACAGGGACTGAAGTCTGGAACTTGCCATCTGATGCTGTGATTCTGAGTAGATACTTGGTTATGTGCTCTCGGTCCAGAGTCTTCTTTGAGGAGATCCTCCATTCATCCCCAACTTGACTGATACCAAACTGACCCAAAGGGTCTCCCTCTAAAAAGAAGGGGTGCAGTTATCAGGAACTGAGAACAGGAATGAACTGGGCTCTGTGTCCTAGATGGTTGCACCCCTGAGGCTTCTTTCAGAATTGCTAGGGAAGGCAGAATTTTTATCCCTGAATCAGGGACCCACAATTCTACACCAAGTCTGTTTTGCAAAGTTAGAAAGCTTCTCCCAACTTTAAGGGCGTCCTGTGAAGTGAGATGGTTTCTACAGGAAGCACCAGTAGGGGTGGCTGGTAGGGGGACCAAGGCTTCTATTCCTTGTGATCAGGAAAGAATTATGTGAAGTCCGAGGGAGGCAAATTTCAATCTGTATAAGAACTGTCTAGGCTCTACTGTGATGCTGCAGCCACTGGGCAAAGATTTCAATGATGCTAACTCTAGGGTTTAATACACAGCTAAAGGCACACACTAAATGGAGGGCGAAGGATCATCTTTGAACACAGGTGTGGAAAGATGGAATCTCCCTCAGAGTCTAAGATTTCCCTGTGATTCTGCTTTTCTAAGAGCTGACTGTCTGTTGTTATTCTCTTACTCTGGAGTTTTAAGACTTTGATGTTTGTCAGTGTCTGATGTCACAAGATTGTAGCGGTCTTTTTTTTCCCCAAGTGGTTCTGATCCTGTCTGTCTCAGGAAGTCTGGGGTTCTTGGCTGGAACTTCAGACTCATCAATGCTCCCCTGTGTTGGTAGAATGAACCATGTTTATGGAACAGGGTGGGGGGCATGGTGCTGAGAAGGAGAAGAAAAGGACATTCTGTGTGAAGGTTCGTCTCCGTTTTCATCTTGGTTGGATTTAGAGGCACCCAAGGGATGACCCTCTGTGAGTATCTGTGAAAGCATTTCCAGAGAGGTTTAACTGGAGAGGAGAAACCCACCCTGAATGTGGGCAGCACCAGTCTGTGGACTGGGAGCAAAAAATTGAGTTAAAAAAAAAGAGTGTAAGCAGAGCCCCAGCATTCGTCTCTCTGGATGCAGTGTGACCAGCCGCCTCACACACCTGTTCTCATGTCTTCTTGCCACTGTGGATTGTAGCCCTTTCTAAGCCGCGAACCAAACAAGCCTTTCCTTACTCTGGTTGCTTTGACCACATATTTTTGTCATAGCAGTGAGGGATACGACTAACACTCTTAGTGAAGAGCCCTCTCTCACACTTGTCCTTGGCATGACACAATTCTACAAAGACAGGCAGTTGCCAGAATTTTTATGAGTCACAATTACTGGGGACCTTGACATCCAACAGTAATGTGGAGGTTTGAATGAGAATGGCCCCTTAGGCTCACAGACTTGGATGCTTGGTCAGGGAGCAGAAATGTTTGGGGAGGACTAGGAGTCATGGCTTTGCTTGAAGTGCTGGGTTACTGGGGGTGGGCTTTGAGGTTTCAATATCCCACACCAGGCCCAGCCTTCCCCTGCCGGATACCTGCAGAACAGGATGCAAAGCTCTCAGTTTCTGCTTCAATGTCATGCCTGTCTGCTTCCCTCAGTGGTGATCATCACTAACCCTCTAAAACTGCAAGCCAGCCCCCAATTAAATGTGTTCTTTTATAAGGAGTCGCCTTGGCCATGGTGTCTCTTCACAGAAAGAGAATAGTGACTAAGACAAGTAGGTATAGTATGATCCTTTGATCCCATCTCCTCACCTGAAGGAATAATGATCACCTCTTTGCAAACTACTTTCTAATTCATGGGTGACTTTAGGAGTTTCCCACAGTTGGGTTTTCCAAGTATCCCTGCAGAGTGAGTGAGAACTGGCATTGCCACATCTCTGAATGGGACCACTGAGAGCCTAGGGGAACAAGTGACTAACAAGTGTCGTCTTCATCTCAGAATGCCTCCTGCTAGGCTTTCTCAATGTACCCCAATGCCTCCAATCCATGCTAGACATCCTTACCTGTGATGTAGCAGATCACCTGCCGGTTCTGCTCCGAGACATCAGCATCCAAAGTCTTCAGAGTGGCCACAAGCTCACCAGGCTCGCTGTTCTCCACCACAGAGCCTCTATAGTCTTCAAATGCAAACCGAGGGGGGTTGTCATTCTCATCTGTGATGGATACCTCGACCAGGGCCTGAGAAGACAGCTGGATGGTCTGTCCATGGTCAAAGGCCACCACATAGAAACGATAAGTCTGTTGAGTCTCACAGTCGAGTTCCTGGAGTGTGGTGATCCAGCCACTCTCACTGTCAACAGCAAAGAGTTCATGGATGCTGCTCCCGGGCTCCACTGACAGTCTGTAGCTCACCTGTCCGTCACTCCCAGTGTCCTGGTCATTGGCAGTCACCTGGATGACTGTGGTCCCTCCTGGCATATTCTCAGTGAGGAAAGCCTTATATGGATCAGCCTCAAATACAGGCCTATTGTCATTGACATCTTCCACTTGAATGTTGACAGAGACCAATGAAACCAAGTCAGTATCCTCATGAGGGCAATGTGCCATCAGGTCAATCTGATACCATTTAGTGGACTCGTGGTCCATGGCCTTCCTCAGCTTCAGGACACCTGTGTCTTGGTCCAAGGAGAAGACACCATCCCTGTTGCTCTCTGGAGTGGTACCCTGAACCAGACTGTAGATGACTGGATCTTGAGCAGCTTCAGCTTTCACAAACCCAATTTCAGAACCTTGTGGAAGATCTTCAGATGCAGAGAAAGTATACAGAGGTTCAGAAAACTTGGGCAAAGGTACTTCATTAGGAACCACTTGCAGTCGTACTGGTACCAGAGAGTCCCAGTGTGGAGGACCACCATCCTGGGCTTTGATGTTGAAGTCAACAGCCCTGTTTTCCAGCCCCACCAGGCTCTCCTTCACCTTGACCACACCAGTGGTGGGGTTGACTTCAATGATCTCATCAGCCAGGTCCTCAGCCGAATCTACCGAATAGGTGACATCTGCATTCCGACCTTCGTCTGCATCATAAGCCAGTACTTGGATGACAGGGAAGTCTCTGCTGACATTGGATGGGATGGACACGGTGTACCCAGATGCTTTGAATTGTGGGGCATTGTCATTTTCATCAGTGAGGATGATTTTCACAGTGCAGAAGGCCACTTTCCCCCCTCCATCCCTTGCCATAACCTTAATAGCAATCACCCTTTCAGTTGAATTTTCTCTGTCCAGTTTCTGTAGAGTGGTGATCTGACCACTGGGATTTATGAAGAACCTTTCCCCTGCTAGCCTATTGATGATGGTGTAATCCACTGTACCATATGGACCACTGTCTTTGTCTATGGCTAGCAACTCAATCACCTTTGTCCCCACTCTTGCATTCTCAGCTAATTCGGCTTCATAGACATGTTGCTGGAACTTGGGGCTGTACTTGTTGGCATTTGTGGTGTTGATATATACTGGCACCGTTGCTCGGAAGACCCCATCAGAAGCCCCTACCCTCAAGTTGTAAGATGAGCCCAGCTGCTTTTTGCAAAGGTTGAACATAGAAATGATTCCTGATGAACTATTGATGGAGAAATGTCGGTCCTGGTTGCCAGAAAGAATCAGGTACTCCAGGCGGGAGGTGTCCCCCATGTCAGGGTCAAGGGCTTGAACTTTTAGAACCAGATGGCCACAGGTGGCTAGCTCACTGACGTTAGCTTCATACTGAGGTTCTCTGAACTCTGGGGGGTTGTCATTGATGTCAGACACATTGACGACCACAAGGGTTTCGCCAGTGAGGGGGGGATCACCTCTATCCATAGCCCTGACTTTCACGTGAAAGTGCTGTTGGGTTTCATAATCCAGCTCCTGTATGGTGAACAACTCCCCTGTGCTCCCATTGATCTTGAAGAACTTAGAGACATCTGAGCCATCCTCTATGATCTGATAGGAGACATCTTGGTTCTGTCCCGAGTCTTGGTCAGAAGCCAACAGTTGGATTACAGGTGTCTGAGCAGGTAACCCCTCAGAAACCAAAGTGGTATATACCATTTGGGAAAAAGTAGGAGGGTTATCATTGATGTCCTCAACTAAGACTTCTACTGTGGCTTCAGAAAAGGACCCCAGAGCCGTGTCTGTGGCTCTTACTGTGAACACATGTTTGTTCTTAGATTCATAGTCCAGAGGTCCTGTCACCATAAGGACACCAGTTTTAAAGTCAGTGGTAAATAGCATCAAAGGCTCTTCCTCGACAATGTTGTAGATAAGCCGCAGTCCCTCCGGACTCCGGGCCTGTGTGTGGAGAATCGGGGTATAGAGGGTAATATTTTCAGGGACTTTGACTCTGTAGTAAGGACTCTGAAACAATGGGTTGGACTTATTTCTAACGGTGACATGTACCTCTACCTCAGTTTGGAGGGGTGGGGTACCTGCATCCCGAGCAATGACTTTGAGGTGATACTTATTCAAAGCTTGATAATCAAAGGGCTTCTTAAGTGATATGTCCCCAACATAGGGGTCAATCCGGAAATAGGCATAATCTTCTGCAAACCCATATGTGACTGTCCCATTGGCTCCCAAATCCTTATCAGTGGCAGATACCTGAAAGAGGACATCCCCAGGTTCAGTGCCATCTTGGATGACTGTGTAATAGGGCAGATGCTGAAACTCAGGGACGTTGTCATTGACATCCTCAACAGAGACCCTAACTAGAGCCTGAGCCACTCGCTGTGGGACCCGGTTGTCTCTCACTTCCACTACCACTTCATGAGTATCCTGCTGCTCCCGATCAAATGTCACTCCTCTGGTTTGCAACACACCCGCTGACTTGACCACATGAAATAAGTCTGTGCCATTCAAGAGGAAGTAGGAAAGGGTGTCATTCAAATGATTTCCATGGACACCAAGAGTCACCAGTGCCTTTCTGTGTGGTATATTCTCCTTTACTCTTGCCCTGTAGATATCCTGATCAAACCGCAAGCTTTTGTCAAGGACTTGGGTCAAAGATATTTTTACCAGTGCAGTGTCTTGATACAGACCATCAGAAGCCTTGATAGTGACCTTCCAAGAAAACCCCAGAATAGCAGGATTAACCACAGTTATTTGGCCTGTGATGGGATGAATGGCAACAGCTTCATCCATGTCACCAGTTTTAATGCTGTAGGTGACTTCTGAGTCATCATCCTTGGCCTGTACCGTGAGAAGCTTCATGCCAGGGTGGACGGGTCCCACAACTGCCACTTCATATATCTGCTCTGAGAACCTGGGGGGAGAGTCATTCACGTCTCGGACATGGATGATGACCTTGGCAGGTCTGGGTGCAAATAAGATGGGTGTTCCTTGGTCATGAACATAGATGTTGAATTGGAACAAGGGTGTGGTCTCGTAATCCAGCTCTGATGTGATAGTTAGGGTTCCCATACTGGGGTCAACTTTGAAAAACTTTAAAACTTCTGGTTCCAAGATTTTATAGACCAACAAGGAATTAGCTTCCTGGTCACTGTCAGAGGCACGGATCACTAAGGGACTGTTGTCTTCATCCAGAATCATACTGTGTAGAGGAGCTGCCTCACTGATGTGGCCCACAAAGGTTGACTTTAGGAACACAGGAGCATTGTCGTTCTCATCAATGACATAGACAAGTGCCACCACATCCGTGAACACACCAGCAGTGTTGCTGCCTCGGATCTTCAGTTGGTAGGATGAGATTTTCTCATGGTCTAAGCGCTTCTTGGTGGAGATGAGGCCAGAATAGGAGTTCATGGCGAACACGCCACCCTTGTTCCCCTCTCTTAACTCATAGGTGACTTCAGAGGAGCTTGCAGCAGAGATGAGGAGGATCGGGGAGCCAACAGGGACTGATTCTGAGATCTCTATGAAATACTCATCTTTTGAAAAGATGGGAGCGCTGTTGTCGGAGGGGTGGACATGAATGACCACCACAGCCAGGTCATGCTGCTGGGGGGAGCCTTGATCTTCTGCCTTCACAGTTAATGTATACCTTGTGTGGTAGACATGATCCAGTCTCTGGGCTACTGTGATAGTGCCTAGGATGGTGTCAATGTTGAAGAAACCTTCACTGTTCCCTGAAACAGAGAATAGGACAAACTGAAGTCTGTCACACTCTCAAGAGACACCAGCTAGGCATCTTAGGTCAGTCAAGAGGCCATGGCACCAAACAGGAACAGGACAAAATCTGCATCTCAGTCACCCTGGATTTAGTATATCATATATAGAGTAAATGCACACTACACAGTTCTTCTGAAGGCCTCCACTGTAGTTGCTTTCTAAACAGAAGTGTCAAGGATTAGAAAGTCTCTGGGATACAACTTGGACAACAAACCGAAGCTGTCATCAATAAGTCTTTGGAGCCAAGGAAGGGGACTTATATTTTGTAAGTGCTTCATCTTGAATTTCATTGATGTCTCTTGTAGGAAGAGCTTCATATGGGAAACCATTTAAAGGCATCCTTTGAATTGCTTTCAATAGCTCTGCTTGCATCCTTAAAAGGTGGATCTGCACACATGGAGTCAGGCTGCCAACACTGGCAGAGACTAAAGCCACTCTTCTCTTTATGGCCTCACATTTGAAAGCCTCTCACCACACTTGAAGAGTAAGTCATGAGGGGAGTGGGGAAATGCACAATAGCTGGATCACGAGGCTTCTGCATCAGTGCCTCACACCCAGATTTCTTAATCGTGATCAGTCTCACATCATCTTGACAATTTCTTTTCAATATTTAGCTTTTGGCCAATCATGCTATAATAGTATTTCATGAATATTTTCCTTTGAATATATTCACTCCAGACTCAACATGTTTTTAGAAGGCAATTTCGTACTGGTCTTTTTAAAAAGAAAATCATTGTGGCAATAACTCAGATGGTTATCATAAAAACAAGTCAATGAAAAAATCATATTAAACTCTATAAAAAGATAACTCTATAAAAAGATATTTCTTACTATAGAGTATATGGCCTGAGACCAATCTTCTGTCTTTGGTTAAACAAAACAAAACAAACAAAACTAAACTAAATAACAACAAAAACCCAAGTGTTAAACAAGTGCCGGGGATTCTCAAACCCAACTGAGGCTTGTAGTGTGAGAGGGCCTGCTTTTGATCCCGTCTGCCCGGCTAGCTTAGCCCCGAAAGAACCACACAGAAATTGTATTAATTAAATTACTGCCTGGCCCATTATCTCCAGCCCCTTATTGGCTAACTCTCACGTATTAGTTTAACCCATCTCCATTAATGTGTATTGCCACTTGACTGTGGCTTACCAGCATGAGTCCAACCAGCGTTTGTCTCAGGCAGGAGAACCATGGCATCYGCCACACTGCCCTTCTTCCCAGCATTCAGTTCGGTCTACTCCCCCATCTAAGTTTTGCCCTATCAAAAGGTCAAGGCAGTTTCTTTATTCAACCAATGAAAGCAACACAAAAACAGAAGAACCTCCTACACCAGAGGCTTGTAGCAGAATTTTATCAGGAAGTCTGAGTGGGAACCAGAAGTATGTGCTTCCTTCCTGCAGCAGTACCTGAGTGACAGGGTCCTGGTTTGGTCACCACCAGAAGCACGGGTGCCATGTGGAGGCAGGGAGGCAGTTCCCTTTTTTTCTATTATGCATGCTTTATATGGCCAAATAGCTGAGCCTCATCATAAAACCTCCCAGCTGACTCTCATACTCTTCAGACCCTTCTCACAGGATGATGGGGGGCTAGGGGGTGCATGAGTCAACAGCAGGCTTAGGTCGCTTCATCAAATGTAGCTAAGTTAGCCAGGCATGATGGTGCATGCCTGTAATCCCAGCACTTGAGCTGAAGGCAGGATGAGAAATTCAATCCTTGGCTACATATGAGTTTCAGAGCAGCCAGGACTATATGAGACCCTGTCTCAAAAATGAAACAAAACAAGGAGTACCTAAGTTAGCTATCTAAATATAATTCTAGCTATTTCTCATATTATACTGTTGAGATAAAGAAGTAAAGGCATGAAACTATAGACTCATAATCTCAATACTACCAAAGATGCTCGGAAAGATGGGCAGGAAGTACACTGACAGTTATCTCTGAGTGTTGGCATTTATCATTGTACCTTATTTTTTCATACATTCTTATATATCCTGTGTTTTCAAAAATGAACACGAGTGGTTTCTATAATCCAAAGAATATTTAAAACTAATACTTTTAACATTTTTGTTACATTTATTCATATTGCATGTGCATGGTACTTGAAGGCCATCACGTGTGGGGAGGTCAGAGGGCAACTTGAGGCAATCAGCTATATCCTTCCACCATGCGGGTCCTAGGGAGTGAACTCAGGTCATCCGGTTTGGAGGTAAGTACCCTTACCCAATGAGTCACCTCACCAGCCCCTTAAAGCTAATCTTTATCTGTAAAATAAATCTCCATTATGAGGGATACCAATAAGATGAATTGAGATAAACTATGTGATTCTATTTCATAATCATTTCTGAAATAATTGTTTATTTCAGAAAATAAACAATGAATGTGTCATAATTTATATTCTTTTTTAATAATGGTCTCCTGTCATGTGGGTAACTATTTCTCCCAAAAAAGGGAAAGTAAAAACCTCTGATTTTTGAAGATCCACTCCACTATCATTATTCTCTGAGAGGGTAGTGAGTAAGTCTTGATTATCTTTATCCTTCCATAGCGCCTACTTCTGTGAAATATCATCATGAAAAATAATGATTAAGGTGTCATTAACTATGCATTTTATCTTATAAATGATCACTAGCATTTTGTGGGATACTGGATATTATCACTTTGTCACATCACAAGGATTTTTTAAAAGGTTTATTTATTTTTAATGTGTGTGTGTGTGTGTGTGATTGCCTGCTGCGACCAGAGAGGGTGTCATATCCCCTCTTCACCTGGAGTTACAGGTGAGAAGCCCAATCAATGTGGGTAGCACTAAACTTGGATCCTCCCCCAAACAGTATGCCCCCCATTAACAAATAATTGATGCTTCTCAGTGACCGTGAAAATCCTGGCATTTGCACATTTTATAATTTATGACATAAATATTTTTCTTTGGATTCTACCAGTCTTATAACAAAGGTGATATTCCCAGCTTTTAGAGGAAGAAAATAATATAAGAGATGCCAAGTCAATAAGTGATCTGACCAGAAAATAAAAGTTACTCTTAAAACGATGTCATGACCCTGGTGACATACTTTCATTTCCCTTCTCACACAGGTGCAAGAAGTCACTCTATTATAACACATTTACAGGCTCTACAAACACATTTCATATGGTCCCCAGTGGCTTGTATCATATTATTCACAAATTTCCCCATAACTTGAGAGCACCTTTGTTATTTTAATTACCATTTTTGGAAGAACACTGACATATAGAATGTTCTAGAATGGTCATCTGTCACTGCTTAGAGAGCTTGTACTTGAATAATCCGTAGAGTTGTGCCTCTACTGCTGACCCTTATCCCAGACCCTTGTCTCATCCCTTAAGTTCACAGCTAGGGCCTCACCTTTTAGGAAGGAATAATGGACTTCAGCATTGGCTCCTCGGTCAGCATCCACAGCTCGGACCTGCAGCAGCTCCGTGCCAGGGGCGGTGGTGTCAGGAACATTTGCCTCATAATGGAGCTGAGTGAAGTGAGGTGAGTGGAGATTTCCATCCTCCACATGAATGGTCACCCACACAAAGTTCCTCTTGATGGGCATCTCTTGGTCTCGGACCTAAAACAGGGTTCAGCAGAATGAGCAGCAAACAGAATCAGAGGAGGTAAGGTTAGAGGCAGGCCAAAGAGACAGAATGGCAATGAACAGGCTACCTAATTTCTGTGGATTCCTTTAAGTCTTTCTCCAGTCTGTGATTTTAGAGACATCTCAGTTATTTATCGCTGGGCTTAGCTGTTTCTATGGATACTTCCACTTTAGGAGAAAGGCATACTAGGCAGAAACACAGCAGGTCTCAGACTATGAGCTCTTTACGATGATAACACATTAATGAGTTCCGTGGTCATACAGATTTGGGAGGCTTTGAACTCAGTGAAGTCATAGGGCTTTCTTGGTGGCAGGAATTCTCGAATCCTTCAGTGTACACTAAATTCCCAGAGGAAGAAAAATTGGCTTGTAAGAATCCTGACCCTGAGACAGGAGGTGAAACCCTCACTCTGGCTTTCTCAAAAATAACCTTGTGGTAGTTAGCAAATCTTTCTTCCCCTGTGGGCTGCAGGTATAAGTAAGAGGTATGAGCTGGGGTAAGTGGAGAAAGTAGTGTGCAAAATTCAAGGAGGCTCTGACTCTCAGAGTCACAGAAAGATCAGTGTATGACCCAGACAATGAGTCCTCCTTAAATGTTATAGCCTACAGGCTTGCTTGATTGCTTGATTCTTGTTTTTGCCTTGGGCTGGAACATCTCTGGGTCTCTCCCAGATCTAATAATACATGAATCTACAGGTCAGCCATAAAATCATGGAGTGGGCAAAGATCTGTTGTAGCTATTTGTGGTGCGTCCAGAGAAAGCTGAGGCTGACGGGAGATTCCTTGGCTTCTTTACTTCATTCCAGGCATCCCTCAGAGAAGGTGCTTCTGGCCAGCTGTGAGATACTACACCTCTGTCCCAGGGGTTGTGTTATGAATGTCTACATAACTGATCCACTCTATCTACCGGCATGCAAGTTCCTTGTGCAGGGCTTGAATGTAAAATGACCCCATAGAATCATGTGTCTGAATACTTGTTGCCAAGATTGGGAAAGTGGTGGAAGCTTTAGGTGGTGAAGGCGTGTTGGAGGAAGTGGGTCACTGGGGTGGGACTTGAGGCTTTAGAGCCTGGCCTTACTTCCTGCTCACCCTCTGTTTCTTGAGGGCAGATGCAATGTGACCAGCCAGCCTCCTGCTTCTGTTGCCTGCCTTCCCTGCCTGCAGCCATGTCTTCTCTTCCATGATGGACTGAACCTTCTGGAACTTTCTCTCTTAAGATGATTTTGTCAGAGTATTTCATTACAGTGAGGATAAAGCAGATAAGATTCCACTCCTCATCCACTCCTGGGTTTACTCACCATAACCATCAGAATGTGCCGAGAAGGCCAGGAGAGCAGGTCCAATCTTCCCACTGTGACCAACACTCCACTGCTTGGGTCCAGCTGGAAGAGGCTGGCACTTCCAGGGTCCTGGCTGCTGTGGATGGTATAGATGAGGCCTTTGCCATTGTCTTGATCTGAGGCCTGGACCTGGAGGAGTTCCACCCCAGGCAGTGTGTCCTGGGGGACCCTGACTTCATAGTGATCCCGCAGAAACTGAGGCCGATGGCGGTTGATGTTGGCAATCATAAAGATGTGGACCTGGGCAGGGGGACAAGACACAAAGAGACCGATTGGACTGCCTGGGCACAGGGATGGTGCCTGCTGGGACTTCACTGTCCCTCCCATCTTTGTTGGCAGTATCTGTCAAGCAGCTGCCATTCTATGTAGTAAATAGCTATTGAAGGTATGGTTGGATTTCAAAATAGCAAGCTTTCAGATACCAAACTGTCTAGTAGATTTTGTTGCTTTTTTTTTCAAGACAGGGTTTCTCTGTATAATAATTTTAGATGTCCTGGAACTCACTTTATAGACTAGGCTGGCCTCTAATTCACAGAGATCTAACTGCCTCTGCCTCCTGAGTGCTGGATTAAAGGTGTGCGTGCTCCTCTACACCTGGTGTCTAGTAGATATTTTTTCTTTTTCTTCTTTTCCTTTTCCTTCCTTTCTCTTTCTTTCTTTCTTTCTTTCTTTCTTTCTTTCTTTCTTTC
>LOJH01001003.1:0-53111 GCA_001685095.1 Ellobius talpinus | reverse complement strand
TTTATTAACCAATGAAAGTAACACATAAGACAGATGACCCTCCTCCATCAATCAGATGGGTTTCATTCTTCCACAGTCCCTGCAGACACAATGTTTTCCTGCCTTCAGTGCCATCAGTAAACAATGGGTAGACCATTTCAGAAGAAAGTTGTACCCATGTCAGTCCTTTCTGGCTGGAGGAATAGGAGATAGGAGTCCTTGTCATGACAAGTCAGCCTTTAGGAGATTGGATTGGTGACTGCATCTTGAATTGGTATACTTAATAATAAAGAATACACAGAGAATCTTAAGTGAATTGAAAGGGCTAGGGAGGTAGCTTAGTCAGTAAAGTGCTTGCTATACAAGCATGAGGACCTGAATTTGATCCTTAGTGCCCATATAAGAGAGCCAGACGTGGTGCCCTGCTCCTCCAATTTTAGCTGGGGAGATGGAGACAGGCAGATGGATTTCTGCAACTTGTTGGCTAGGGAATCAGACTGAATCATTGAAATCTAGGTTCTGTGAGAGACTCAGCCTCAAAAAATAAAGTGGAGAGTGATAGAGGAAGATGTGCTGTTGACCCTGACCTCCATACAATGAGGACTCAAGAGATTGCTCAGTGGTTAAGAGTGCTTACTGCTCTTTCATAGGACCCAAGTTCAATTCCTGGTGGCTTATCATTGCCTGTAATTTCAGCTCTAGGGCATCTATTGATGCCTTCTGGCCTCAGTGGGTACTGATGCACATACATGCATATATTCACATACAGACACAAAAGACATGCATGAATAAAAAGTAAAGTCTAAAAAGGAAGAAAGGTTAAAAATGAAGAGCATTTTCTTGTAACTGGATTGGGAAGACAAGTTTTTGCTTGTGTGTTATATGTAGCCACAGTGAAGTGGTTTAGGCCAAGGTCTGTGTGCTTAGGGCATTGGAGACATCAACTGGAGAGCTAGTTTAAAAAACATCAGGATCTGCATATTGTTTGATGGAATTCTCATGAACAGGTAGTAGAGTAGTTAGATCAATTGTGATAGAGTAATGCAATGAAATACCATAGTCATGAAAATGAGTTGTATTTTACATCAGCATAGATACATTTTGCTAAAAAGAATTAGTAAAAGAAATAAGTCATTGTATAGAAGACTCAACTAGTAGAGCTCAGAAATAGACAAAATGAAGTTCTGTTGCTTAAAGAGACTTAAGATGAATGGAACACAAGTATGCAAAAGAGCAAGGGAACAATTCTCTTGTGGTCAGAACGGTGGTGGGCATCAGAAGACTGAGTAGAAAGGACATGGAGGGTGTCCTTAGGGTTTCTATTGCCGTGAAGAGACACTGTGACCACAGCAACATTTCTAAGGAAAACAGTGAGTCTGACTTAGAGGTTCAGAGGTTTATTTAGTTCTTTATTGTCATGGTGGGAAACATGGCTGTGCACAGGCAGACGTGGTGCTGGGGATGGCGCTGAAAGGTATACATCCAGATTGGCAAGCAGTAGGAAAAGAGAGTGACACTGGGCCTGTCTTGAGCTTCTGAAACCTCAAAGCCCACCTCCAGTGACACATTTCTTCCAGCAAAATCACACCTCCAACAAGGCCACACCTGCCATTCCCTGTGGGCCTATGGGTCCCATTTTCATTCAAATGACCATATTCCACTCCCTGGCCTCCATAGACTTTTATTCGCATCATAGTGCAAAATGCATTTAGTCCACCTTCAAAAATTTCAGTATTCTATTACAGAATCCAAAGCAAAGTCTCTCAGAATCATGCATTCTCTTAAATGTAATCTGTCTAAAATCAAAATGATAAACCAGATCACATATTTCCAACATATAATGGCACAGGATATACATTATCATTCCAAATGGAAGGAAAAAGAGCATAATGAGGAAATACTTGACCAAAGCAAGACTAAAAACCAGCAGGGTGAACTCCAAACTCTGCATCTCCATGTCTGATGTCAAAACACTGCAGATCTCCAACTCTGTTAAACTTTGTTGACTGTAGCACACTTCTTTCTTGGACTGGTTCCGTTCCCTGTTAGCAGCTCTCTTTGGCCAGTACCCTGTGACTCTGGTATCTCTAACATCTTGGGTTTTCCAAGGCAATGGAGGCTTAACCTTCTTAGCTTCATACAGTGGCCTCTTTGGGCCTCCATCCAGGGATGCCCCTGACATAAGCCAGGCCTCAGTGGCTTAGTCGAGGTGGGGGAATATCCCTTTCTTACATCCCTGACTCTAAAGTCAGAACCACATGGCTACAGTTGCCAAATTCTTTTATTTGCTGGGACTAGAACATGGCTCCTTGTTCAAGTACATTTTGACCAGCTTTCTGTTTTTGATGGTTTACTGCCTAAATTGGGCTGTTCTGGAACTCATTCTGTGGACCAGGTTGGCCTCCAACTCAGAAATCCACCCGCCTCTGCCTTCATTGGGATTGAAGACTTGGTGCCACTGCACCTGGCTCTGAGCTTTTCTTTAGTTCCTTTTCACAAGTTGGAAGCTTAGCTGGGTGGGATCTTGCCTTGAGGTCACCACTCCCTTTATTCCTTTTAATGTCAGGCTTTTCTTTGATCTGTTTATCTCCTTGAACGTGGGACTTAGCTCTTTACTCTCCCTGGTGCCCCCTTTCTCCTCAAACTGTACATTTTGTATTTTTTCTTGCTCAGTTTTCTCCTTTTCACTACAAATCTGCATAAGCATGGTCACTAAAAACCAAACAACTTAGTCAAAACTAGGCTGTCTGGAAATCTCCACCAAAGCTGTTAATACATAACTTGAATTTAGCCTCAGGCAGATTTTTTTTTCTTGGATAAGCAGAAAGCAGCTACATTCTTTGCAAAAATATCACAAAATTGGTCTCTATGCCACATACTAATATTATTCTTCTCTGAAACCTCTTGAGCCAGGCACCCACAGTCCAAATCACCCTCTGCACCACTGTCTTCCATGCTCATTAAGCCCTCCCTACTTAAAGCACTCAACTGCTTTTCTAGTCCAGAATCCCAAGGTGTTCCGTAGTTCTTCAAACAAAGCATGGTCCGGCCTGTCACAGCGGTACCTCAGTCCCTGGTACAGACTTTTGTCTTAGGGTTTCTATTGCTGTGAAGAGACACCATGACAACTCCTTTTTTGTTGTTGCTTGTTTGTTTTTGAGATAGGGTTTCTTGGTGTAGCAGCCCTGGCTATCCTGGAATTCACACTGTATTCCAGACTGGCCTCTGCCTCCCCACTGCTGAGATTAAAGGCATGTGCCAGCACTGTCCTGGTGACCTCAACAACTCTTATAAAGGAAAACATTTAATTGTGGCTGTCTTACAGGTTCACAGGTTTAATCCATTTTCATCATGGTGGGAAGCATGATTGGATACAGGTAGACATGGTGCTGGACAAGGAGCTGAAAGTTCTACATCCAGTTTGGCAGGCAACAGAGAGTGACACTGGGTCTGGCTTGAACTTCTGAAACTTGAAAGCCCACTTCCCAGTGACATGCTTCCTTCAACTGGCCACACCTCTAATGGTGCCATTCCCTGTGGGTCTATGGGGGATTTTCATTCAAACTACCAACACTTCTCTGGCAGAGTGTTCTGGCTCGTGCATAGTGGCTACCCCCCTTTTTTACTTTTCTTATTCTCTGACTCATACATTTATGATACTTTTTAAAAATTTAAAGCATTAGTTGAGGAGAGGAAGAATGTCTGCTAGTGGGTGTGTGGAAGAGTCTTCCCCTTGTACTCCTTCAGAGGGAACTTCCATCACAGGGCTCTCATCTGAGCAGTAGCCTCCACAGACAGAACCCTGTGGCCTTCCATACTAACCTTTCAGTAGTTGTTTGTTTCGAAGCATGGAGTTGAGAACCCTGCAGACTGAGTGAGCCCCGCTGTCTGTCAGAGTAGCTTCACTAAACAGAGGCAGTTTGAGTAGCTTGTGTCCTTTTACTGCGTGCCTCTTTTTCTCTTCTCGCTCAAAATCTTTCCTTTTGCAGCCCCTCAGATATTTAAGTTAATGCCAGTGAACTTCAGAGCCTTTCCACAGTTGCAAATAGGTTTTGTTTAGGCTTCTTAGCCAGGAGTAGAAAGAAGCCGACACACTTGGGAATGTTAGTGTTCAGGATGTGGGCTTTAGAGGGCAGTACTTGTGTATATCTCGTTTGATGTTGCACATGCTCTGCTGTTTCCTGCCCCTGGCCCTGATTATGTAGGGGTTCCTTTCTTTAGCTTTCCCTTTCTTTAAGTGTTCTAGTTTGCCTCATTTTAGAATGGAAAGTGTGGAGATATTAACCTGTTAATAATTGAAAAGAACAGTGTTGATGCATGCTGGGATAAAATTACAAAGGTCTTTAACCTCCATGTCTCATGCCTTTTTATCCCAGTCTGTTTATTTATGGCTTTTCTGTTGTTTGTTTAATTCTTACTTATATTTTTGAGTCCATCATTTCTGAATCTGGACTAAGGCTCTTTGGAGATAATTTCTCTTTTAAAATTCAAGCCAAATTCTGTTCATTTCCTCATTCTATGGATATATTTGGGGGACCCTGGGGTGCAAAGTACTGTTCTAGATGTTGGAGATTCATTATCATACAGCTTACATTATGTGATACTATTTTCAGACCACCATTCTCTTCTTTTAACCTGTGTAGGTTCTCTCTGGGTGTGCCATCATTGTCCGAGGGCAGCCCCGTGGTGGTCCTCCTCCAGAGAGGCAGATCAACCTCAGCAACATTCGCGCTGGAAATCTTGCCCGACGGGCGGCTGCCACACAACCAGATGGCAAGGATACACCAGATGAGGTAGGTGCTTCCCCAGGCCTTTCTGAGGCTGTGGGTCTAGTTGGCAGTCTGCTCTCCCCTTTGGTGGAATTCTTTTCTGTTCATGGTGAGTATTTTTTGTCAGGCTGACTCTGGATATATCCCTAGTAGCTTACATCTGTCATTATACATACACTGCCTGAGTTAGTTGCTTTTCATTTTTCTTTGAGCAACTCAAAGGAGAAAGGGTTTATTCAGCTCAGAACTCAAGGGTACAGTCCAACATAACAGGGACGTCAAGGTAGCATGAGCAGAAAACAGCTGATCCTATCAGAATAACCAGGAAGCAGATGCCATGAGTGCCTGTGTCCAGCTGCCTGCCTGCCTGCCTGCCTGCCTCCCTCCCTCCCTCCCTCCCTTCCTCCCTTCATGCTGATGGGATCTGTGCCGGGAGGACTCTCGTTTCAAGAGTCCTCCCGTTTCAAGACAGCCCCTCAGACATGCCCAGAGGCTTATTTCCCAGATGATTCTTTACCTCATGGTTGGTTAATTGCAACAACGATAGCAGGCTGTCCCCAATCCTTTCCTGTAGGCCTCACTGTCTCACTTTTGGGGAACAGACTTAATGTCACATCAGTGTAACAATTTATAAATGATAGCCTGCCAGTGCTTATGCTAGCCTTTTGTTACAGTTGTCTATATCCCCAAAGCTATCTGAATTTATGAAACTCTAAAGTTTTATGTAAATTTTTTTTTTTTTTGGTCGGTACTGGGACTTGAAAGCAGGTTCTCACACATGCTGGGCAAGTGCTCTACTACTGGGAAATATCATCCCCTTCTTCCCCTTGACTTTTTGGTTATAAGGTCTCATCTAGCCCAAGCTGACTTTATACTTAAATAGGAGGGGATAGCTTTGAATTTCTGATTCTCCTGTCTCTACGTCGTGCTTTTTGGCATTATAGGAATGTGCCAGTAAGCCTGGTTTATATGCCACTGGATTGAACCCAGGGTTTCATGTGTGATAGACAAACACTCCACAACCCAGCCCCTAAACATGAGTTTTTATTACTATTTTTTAAATGGTGTGTGTGTGTGTGGGTGTGTGTGTGTGGGTGTGTGTGTATGTGTTATGCATAGGTTCATGTGTGGAGGTAAGAGGACAACCTGTGAGAGTCAGTTCTCTCCTTCTACCAGGCGGACTCATGAGTCAGGCTTGGTGGCAAGTACCTTTGTCAGCTGAGCCATCTCCTTGGCCCTAAACATGAGATTTTTTTAAGGATGAGTTTTAACTGTTTCTGGGCCACTTGTAGCTTGTCACTGTGGTATACTCCGAGAAGCTACTTCTGAGTTTTTTCTCGTCTCCTCTCTGCCTCCAACACCCCCAACTCTAACACGGTGGCAATATGGCTTCTCACATCATCTGATTGTTGACTGCTTACATCCTTACCTCTCCGGATAGCTGCTGTCCATGCCAGTTGGTGTGGGAGGTAGAGAGAAGATGATTCTCTACACTTGGAAATGTTGGTGCTTGGTTCTCCTTTAGCTGTGTTTCTCTGGTCAGAAACAGAATTTCTGGACTCTTAATTATTTGTTCTTCTCCAACTTAGTAACTTCGAATAGAGATTAGTAATTGGCTGTTCTCTGTTTTCCCGTTTCAAGGAAGTGAAGAAGAAAAGGTAATAGCTCATGAGCTTTTATTTAAGGAAAACATTTAGCTCTTTTCATCTTTAATAGTATTTTTTTTAAATAAGGCAATAGTGAAATAGCATCATAGATAATGGAGACGGAGAAAAATCACCCATAATTGTTCTATCAGCAGTAGTTGGTTAGATTCTAGAGATAATGACTAAATACATTAAAATCAGTTCTTTCTCATTGGTCGTCCATCAGTAACTACAAGTGTTGAGACTAATGTAGCGTCTATATCTACCTCTGGATTGCTCAGTGAGGATTAAATAAGGAAACATGAAGTGCTTAGCGCATCACAAAGTACTTAATAAATGTTTGGTAATCACTAGTCTGTTAGATCAAATACTGAAGTTTAAACCTCTTTTTACCTTCTTCAGCCATTGAGTGAGCATCAAATGGGTAAATCACTGTTTCAAACTTTTCTCTTCCTTTCAGCTGTGTGCTGTAGACTACTTGATTGCTCCTGAGAGGTAAAGAGCTGCCTCTTCTTAGAGGTCAGCAAGCTCTTTTCCCTAAAAGGAAGAAGCAGTGCAGCCTGTAAGAAAGGTTTATTTAATTTCCTGTTTCATGGATGAGAATCTGGGGGCACTGTCTCCTGTGTATCAGGCCAGTGGAATCTGAGCAGACTCTTGGCAGGTACCTGGTACTCCATCTTAGTCGTACATAAGTTTACAGTCCAGTGCTTTCTCTTTTCGAGAGCAGTTTGGTGTCACCAAGCCCTTTCCAGGAACCCAGAAGAGTTCTCTGAGATGGAGTACTTGGTAGCTGTAGTCACTCTTTCCCAGGCCATGACTATTATTCCTTCCTGCTAAGCCCTAGTTCTTACCCTGTCGTGGTCTGGTCTTCCTCCCACACCCTTGGTGCAACATGGACACAAGGCTCCAGTAACAGCTCATTCTCCTTGTGCTAGTTTCATTTTCCCTAAGTGCCCCCCCACTTCTGCCTCTCTCTGATCTGTGTTCCATGTTTCATTGCTATTGATATGATTCTTGCTCACCTCTTCTATTGTGCTGGGGACATTTAAACAATATGCCTTTTGACTTCTCCTTTCTTATCATACTTCCTCCAGAGATCTCAGATCTCTGTTCTCCCCTTTTTGGACAGGCTCTCTATCTGTAACCTTGCCTGCTTAGAACTTCCTATGTAGACCAGGTTGGCCTCAGGGTGTCTGCTTGAGTACTGGGATTAATGGTGGGTGTTATCATACCTCCAATAGTTTACATACTCTTCCTCATTATCTTAGACATAAGGTGGTTCTCATGACAAGTTACATGCCTAGCCTAGACCACAAGTCCATTTGTGCTATGACTTTCATTTTTCTCCTAATTAAAAAAAACTTATTTTACTATTTTATTTATCTTTTAAGAATTTCTTGTTTGAATGCTGTATTTATGTAATTTCCCTCCATCCAACTTCTCTGTGTCCATTCCCTGCAACTCCTCAAATTCATGGTCTCTTATTCTTTAGTTATTATTGTCACACATACATGCATACACACACTTATAAATATGTTCTGCTTAGTTGATTTTAGTGTTGCTTATACGTCTATGTGTTTAGGGCCAACTGCTTGGTATTGGCTCATTCATCACAGGGCTTGAAGCACCTCTGTGGTTATGGACCCAGTGGTGATCTAGCACTCAGTTTTGCTCATAGGCTTTTAGAGTCAGTCCCCTCTTCCTTTGCCCTTAGCTCATACTGCTTTCTCCTTCAGGAGTGTTTCCCCGCCAGTGTGACCTTTTGACCACCCGCTGTAAGACACAGCCCTGACATTTCCTTACCTGGCCCCATCTTTGTGCTGTCAGCGCATTCACAGCATTTTATTTCTGAGTTGTTTGCTTTTCTCTACTGGATTGTGCGCTCTTCAACCCTTTGTCTCTGTCTGTGTCCTTATGTCCGGTCAGCACCTGACTCAATGCGGGAATACAGTAAATACACACTTGAATAGATAAGAAGCTGAGTGGTACAGTGAAGCACCAGCTTTCCATTGTCTAGTTATTTCCACAAGAAGAATCAAGGACATCGTTATTCATTTGCTTTTTATGTATCACTGCCCTGAGTATCATTCATAATATTTTTTCCTTCCACCTGGTATCTTCCCTCAGTGATACTCAGCTTTCTTATAAGTCCTGTAGAAATGAAAGCTGTACGTCCCCAGCCTTCACTGCCCTGTGCCAGGCTAATCCCCAGTGTTGCCTAGATACTCCAAGCAGCCTAGACACTGCATTGATGGGCACTATGCTGGTTATATATTTATTTCCCGCAGATTAATTGAGTGCCTGCTGTGTGTGATCTCTATGCTGGTTCAGGGGAAATTCTGAAATGGATTTTCTACTTTCACTATAGCTTTTGAGGATTGAGGTGGTAGGGAGAGGTGGTAGAGGTGGTACAATGGAATGGGTAAGAGGAGAGACGGAGTCCTGAGCATTGGGTCATGTACCAAATTATCTAGCTTCACAGTTGACATGATTCTGGGTTTGATCTGGTTTCAGTAGTTTTAGGAGTCTGACCAAAGAGAAGATTGGAATTAAAACATTCTATTTCATGACTTCAGACATCATGACTTTGTTTGAGTCTTAGCATGGAATGCAGGCTGTCCGCTTCCCTGCTTTTGGGGACCCAAAAAGTGGTAGTTCAAGTTTCATCTACTTAAAGGTATTTGTTTTTTACATGAAACTCTGGAATATCTTATGGACAGACCATGGCTTTCTTTCCTACTTGCCTGTTGTGACATTTGAGCAATGCTTGGAACATTTCCCCGTTTTGGTCTCTTCCAGTTTCGGCAGGCAGTATTGGGACAGACCATCTCCCTGGCTATCCTATGTGGGTCGACACTGGCCTCACTTTCATAAAGATTGTCTCCCAGAGTGTTCCCTTGATCTTGTAAGGGACAAGGTCAAACTCTTGTTTATCTCTGAGTCTTTCGATTATCTGTTGTTGCTAGTAGCTTATTCAGTAGCAAATTCCCAGTTTTGGATAGAACAAAGCTTCAAGAAGGCCTGGCTTTGGAAAATACTGTAGACACTAGTGGCTTTCCCCTCTATAGGATCAGGCATATTTCATTTTGAGGCCTCCGGTGTGGTTTTCTTTTATTGCCTGGCCAGCTAGTGACAGATGAGCTGTAAAACACGAGGGACTAAGGGTGGATGCTATCTAAGCAATCCGTAAAAGCTTTTACAGAGCTTCTTTGTGCTGCATAGAAACTGGAGGGTTTCTCACAGGCTCTGGAGATGTATTTTTTTTCCTTGTGAACTGACCCTTGGTGATTGTTGTTACCCGTGATAAATATGCTTCCCTTTGGAGCACTTGCTGACCTCTCTCGGGTATTAAAGTACTATGTTACTGAGGTTTGAATATTAATGTATTGTGAAGACAGCCAGATTTTGAACATTTTTAGAGGAAGTAGTAAAAATACAGAAAGCTCAGTACTGTTGATTCAGAAACGTTTTCTGTGATGCAGTTTATAATTGGAACCATATATTATCAGACCTCACTTTGACGTTCAAGGTCTTCATTTTTATGGAGTAAGGTGATTGTAAAATGAGACATAGTGGTTTGTGAACTCTGCATTGCTGTTGAGTGCTTCGTCTCTCTACTTGTTGGTGCTTTGAGAAGAGACTAGCAATACAGATGAGTGTAAGGTTGGTTTGGGCTTCTTACCTGACCTGAGTTCTTCCTAGGGCCACTCACCATTGGAGTTAAATAACAGCATTTTTTTCATGACTTGCATCTTCCATTGGCTTCTAGTTTTCAGGAAATTATAGATAGGAGTTTTCAAACTTAGTCAAAGTTTATTGAGTGACCTCATGAAATAAGCTTCCTGGACAGAAAGGGTTATTTCAGGCCACTTAATTGTCTGAACTGCATTTTATTATGTTTATGCTTAACTGTGACTTGAAGAGATGACAATGGGCAGTGAATGAGATTGAATCATAAAGGGAGACACGTCCTTTTATGCTTGCTTGCATTCTTAGTATGTTGATTGCTGTTTGCTGCTTGAGCCCTTCCTTCCCCCTTTCTGTCCTAAAGGAACTTGGGACTCTGAGCTGGGCCCTGGCTATCAGTTGAAGTGTCAGGACTCCTCTGCTAGGCTTGCTTAAGAGGAGAACTTTTTTTTTCTACCAGGCATGTCTAACTTTCTGACATTGTGACACAGTGTCGTCTACAAAGTAAACGCTTGAACACTTGAGAAAAAACAATCGCATACACATGTAAAAAAATACAATAGTCTCTTAAAATAAATTTACTATTTTATGTTGGGTAACATTTATAGCCATTATCAGCTACCTATGCTATGAACCGTGGGCTGTGGATTGTGTGTTGGACATACTTGGCTCATCCTAGAAGTGATGAGGTGGACAACAAGACCATCTCTTTTTCTCTGTTCACATGGAAACTTTGTTCCCCATTATGGGGGTATGCGCTCCCCTTGCTTGTGTCTGTCCTGAATAAGTGAGAGGAAATAATCATAATGCCATTTATAAGTTGCTCCTTATCAAGAGCTGTCACTGGTGTCTTCCCAAGATTCTAGGATCTTTAAACATTAATTTTTTTCAAAGTTTATTATTACTTACAGTGTGTGTACATGTGTATGTGTGCTTGCACACACCTGTTACAAGATGCATGTGGAGGCCAGAGGACAGCTTTCAGGTGCCTCTTTGCAGCATGGGATCTGGGGATTGAACTCAGGCTGTTGTGTTTGTGCAACAAGAGCTTTTACCTGCTGAGCCATTACCGTGTCCAGATCCTGGGTTTTTGACTGGAGTAGAAGCAGGGGAGGAAACAAACATTTTTGGGACTGCTCTCTCAACTTTATCGCTGTCCTTGAAACGGTAGTAGAAGTGGCATAAATCAGGCTCCTACCTGAGCAGAGATTTACCCCCAAATAGTAACAGCACTAAATAAAAGCTTGAACTGGCATTAAGGCAAGTGCTTCAGGAACTGGAAGGAGACAAACAGATGCCAGTAGTAGTTGTTATTTATGATGTTCCACCTCTAGGTGGTTCCTGGAGGGGCTTCCCATTTTAGGGAGTGGGATGATCTACAGAGAGCAGTCGGAGCACTGGCAGGCATGTGGTAAGTGCTATAACAATATTGCCAAATACTGTGCAGAAGTAAGCTGTAACTGAGCAGAGAGTGGCGGAGGAAAGTGCAACTACTGCTGGTGTCTGGAAAACCGAGGCTTGCTTTAGGGCCTATGCTAGTTATCCAGCTGCTGCTAGAGCCTCTTTAGAAGGCCCTAAGTGTGCAGTCAGTTGATGTGTTTTTCTTCATGTCCTTTGCCTAGCACGGGGCGAGAGTGAGGTTAAGTCTCTAAACATTTTTACTGAAGACATGAAGTTGATTTGATCCTAGTTGGGGTCTGGACTAGGCAGTTTCCCCCTGACACTTCTGTTTTGTATTTCAGCCTTGGGCATTTCCAGCTCGAGAATTTCTTCGCAAGAAGCTGATTGGGAAGGAAGTCTGTTTCACAATAGAAAACAAGACTCCTCAGGGGCGAGAGTATGGAATGATCTACCTTGGAAAAGGTGAGCAGCAAGAAGAGTGGACTCATTTCCCTTGGAGCCTAAGTCCTTCCAAGGATCAGTTTTAATTTGGCAGAAGGCCAGAATGGGCCCCTGTAGTAGGAGGCCTCTTGTTCGTTCCCGGCTGCCCAGACCACAAAATAATCACTCAGAAACCATATTATTTGCACTACTGTTTGGCCAATAGCTTAAGCATATTGCTAGCTAGCTGTGAAATCTAGAATTAACCCATTTCTATTAATCTGTGACTGTGGCTTACCAGGTAAAGTTCCGGCACGTCTGTCCCTGTAGGCTACATGGCATCTCCCTGACTTCACCTTCTTTCTTTGAGCATTCACTTTAGTTTTCCCTGCCTGGCTCTATTCTGCCCTATCACAGGCCCCAAACAGCTTCTTAATTAACCAATATTATTCACAGCATACAGAGGCCAATCCCATACCAGGCCTCTGTTGGGCATTAACTCTAGAAATGCTGTGGGTTGTATGGGAATTGCTTTTGGACATGTACACATAAGAACAGAGGCACCCGTCCAGCAGCCCTGATCCTTGTTTACCCCTGCGCTTTCTTGGCTTGGTGTGGTCTACTATAGCATTCTTCTTCCCATAGAGGGCACTCAGCAGCACCGTGCTTTGGGATCAGAGTGATAATTGAATTCCTATAGATTTCCTATATTGCATTCTGTATTCTTTTATCTTGTGGCTTTTCTTCTTTTTGGGGACTTTTTAGCAAAAGAAGATCTGTTTGGGGCCAGTTGTTACTTTAAAAATCTGCTTATGGTTTGAAATAAAACAGAATGAAAATAGAAAATAGGCTTTGGTATTGGATAGTTGGGGTTAGAATTCTGACTTTCCCATTCTGTATCCCTTTACCCTTTACCTGTCTATAATGCCTAATTTCTTCACTTGTAAGCTCTTGAGAGTTTAAAGATATGGGAAACAACTAGTTTTGATGTGGTCTACATCATCATTAATTTAGTCTGTGCGCACAAATGCTCATATGCACATATAAACATAGTTTTAGCTAGGCCAAATGATTCACGGGATATTAGATGTTGTGGCCTTCTTTGGATTGGATAGAGGAAACGTGAAAGTGAGGAATAGTCTTTTGAGTGGGCAATGGGACAATGAAAGACTTAGTTATTATTAAGCTGTCATTTGCTTAATAAAAAGTCTTTTGTTAAATTATCTAAATTAGAAGTCTTTCTAATATCATAGCAACTTAGATTATCTGTTTGACTTAGTAGTTGGTGCCTGACTCTAGGCCAGCATTAGAAGGCAAGCCTAATGATATCCCATTAAGACTGAGTTTAGTTGTAGAAATTTTAGAAAAGTGAATTGAGAATGACACTGGAGCCATCTTGTCCAGTTCCTTTGAATTTTTTTAATGGAGGGTTGGGGAGTAGAACTTGTGATTAGCCTAGAACTTACATAGAAGAATGATTAGTATTAACTTTTTAGGGCTGGGACTTGTGATATAGACCAGGCTGCCCTGGAACTCAGGGTACCTCTGCCTTCTGAGTGCTGCCATTTAAGTTGTATGCACCAAGGCTTAGTCCTCTGACTTTTGCAGATATCTATCCATTTGTGACTCCCTCTTATTCATAATTTGATAGATAACATCTAAGGATGAGATCCTTGGCTTATAGATACATATAGCATGAATAATAAAAACCCAAAGACAGATATCAGGTTCAAGCTGAAGGTCAGAAAACCAAAGCAGCCTGCCACTAGATCTCACCTCTTCCTCAGACTGAAATGGGGGTGATCCAGCCTCCACAAATCCTCAGACTGAGGCTGAGAGTGTGACCGGTCTCCTCCCATCTTCCATTTCTTTCTAGTCCTGGGATTAGTGGTGGGTGTCCATCACCACCTCCTGGCCTCTATGGTTAACTAGTATGGCTGCTGGGATTAAAGATGTGTGCCTGGCCTGTATGGATGACTAGTGTGGCTAGCTTTGCACTCTGATCTTCAGGCATGCTTTATTTGTTAGATCATAAACAAAATATCACTATAATTATGTTTACCTTTCTTCCATTTTTATCAAATTTTGTTGCATCCTTTGAAGGTTCAGTCTAAGGGACTGTATTTTCCTCCTTTCAGGAGAAATATTCTGTGCTAGTTTAGTTTTCTTGAAAAAACAGTTCAAGGAAAGGAAGGTTTGCTTTGATTGGACAGTGTAAAGATACAGCCCATCATTGCTGGGAAGACATGGTAGCAGGACCGTGAGGTGGCTGTTCTCATTTCATCTGTGGTCAGGAAGCAGAGGCAGTGAATGCTGGTGCCTAGCTCACTTTCTTCTTTTCCCTTTTTATTTGGGTAGTGACCCCACCTGTTGGCGCCACCCACATTTTGGGAATGTTTTCCCTCCTCATTAAGCCCCTGGAAACAACTGATGTGTCCTGGTGATTCTGAATCTGCTTAAGTTGCCGCCCACTGAGAATTCACTTTCTGAAAGTGTCAGAGTTACGTAGTGCTCTGTGACAAGAACATTTCTAACAGCTTCGGGATATGTTTGATAGTGGGTTTATGGTCTCTCACTTGGTTTGTGTCTGGACTTTATTCTTTTCTATGTTCTGACTCCTTGGCCTCTTGGTACATGACTTTTCCCTCATTGGTACATCTTTTAGCTTGACTCTCCACCCTGGAATTCTTGTGTTTTGAGGAAACCATTGTAATATTTATTAGTATTAGTGAAATCTGTGTTTAGATTCAACAGTAAGCTCAGGACAAAGGGCCAGGTTCTTAGTTGCAGAACCTTGAGAGTTTTTGTATATATAAACATTGTCCTCAACATTCTCTGGTAGGAAAAGAAGTATGCAATTTGCCTTTGTAGAGATGTTCATCTTCTAGATGAGGCATTAGAGGTGTGTGCATTTATGTGTATTTATGCACATGTACTTACTAGTGCTTGAGGAAGTCAGTGTGTAGTATAACCAGATCGCTATAACTCTTGCAGACATCCATTCTGTGCTGATACTGCCTGTCAGTTAGGCTGCTGTGCTACAGGTTTTCTGGGAGCTTACTCTTTGCCATAGTAAGGATTTTTACGCAGTGATTCCTGCAAAGGTGTCTTCCTTTATCATTTTAGCTGACAAGGATTTAAGAGACATACCAAGACTAAAAGTTTTTTCAGTAGTGTGGAAATGCAGTTAATGTTTCAGGTGGAACCTTATGCTTAGGTGGAGCCTTAATCAGGTTAAGTTCTATGTTTACCATCTTTTTCTTTCCTGTCCTGATGGCTGCTCTGTGAAAGAGAAAACCTAGACACTTTCTTCTTAGAATTTCTCTGAGAACAAGAGTCAGTCTTAAGCTGTGTGGCTTGTCTTGGTGGCCTTTGGAGTGGAGACTATGGCATGGAGAGGAGTGGACTTTCTGGCGTAAGTGTGATAGATGGCACTAATGAGTTTATCTGCCTCTTTTTAATTCTTGCTCCGGCACTGTGTTTGTGATTTGCACACGTTATTTCATTCTCATAGGAACCCAGTGGGGCAAGTGCAGTCTCTGACTTAGAGCGGACTACATAGGCTGCTGAGGTCTTTTCCAAGCTATTACAAAGCTGGATTTGTGTTCAGGAGCAGATTTCATCTTCTTTGTGTTGCTCCCTGTTTTCCTGAGCTGCCTGCCTGCCATGTGTGAATCTCCTGTGGCTTCCAGGATTGTTTTTGGCCTAGGAATACCCTAGAAAATTAGAAACAAAGTCCTACGAAGAAACATTGTCTTAGAGAGTAGATGTTTTGGAAGTTTTCTGAGAAGCCGCGTGCTGCATTTCTGCTGGCTCCTTTCTCCACAGTACCTCCCTCCCTGAAGAGTGAAAATGGCCCATCCTGTGTGCTGTTGCTAGCAGAGGTAGGTTTGGCTCTTGTGGTTAATTCCTTCCTCAGATACTAATGTGGTTCATTTTCTTCCTCAGATACTAATGGGGAAAACATTGCAGAGTCACTCGTTGCAGAAGGCTTGGCCACACGGAGAGAAGGCATGAGAGCCAATAAGTAAGTATGCAGTACTCATGACATTCTTTCTTGAGGCACCGAGAGTTGGTAGCCACTGCAAACTGTTTTACTTCATTTCATCTCATTCCTGTTTTTTCCTACAAGATGGACAACCTCAGGTGTTTTAATCTCTTCTGGGATCTTCTTGCTCCTAGATTGTTTTGAGCCAGGAGTTTTTTTTTTAATAAAATTCATGAATTAGTGGGTCTTAGGCTATAGATATGCAATTCCAGACTATTTACCCAGCCTGCCCGCCCAAATCTTGAACCTCAACTGTGTATTAGGGTTCTATGCACTGACAATATAGCAGTGAATAGAGTTAGGCTGTGCTAGCATTCTAATGGGGAGATTGACAGAAAAGATGTGATGCCTTGTGTGGTGTAAGGAACTCTGCAGGGGGGAAAACATTCTGCTTTGAAGGTTAGTAAAAACTCTTTTCTGACCCTGTGGTCTTGAATCTGTGGATACGTCACTAATAGATAAAAATATATTTGTCTAGTCAATGCCACTGTGAACTTGTTAGAATCTGTGTGTGTGTGTGTGTGTTTATATGGAAGGCTTATAGTACATAAATCTTGTTCAAGTTCACTAGTATTCTCAGGGTGGGTTGCAGCTGGCTTTAACACTTTAGTCTCTGAAAAATGATATGCTACATCAGTAATTTAGAGGCTATAAACATGCTATTTAAACCATGAAGTCCTTGCTATGTTATATGACTGCAGTAGCCAAAGACTTTGAATAAATATTTGCATCAGGTGTACCCATGATGGGAATGAGCCAAAGGCACAGTTATACCGTTTACCGCCTTTCTGTCCTTTGAGACATAGGGCCAGGCCAATCATCATGTACCTGCAGTCTTTTCTGATTGGAAGGAGACTTTTGCTGAACTCTGTAATTGTTGTGTGTGCCTGTGGGAATTGGTTGAATTAAGGCATTTGTTTTTAGGTGATGTTTTTGGAAGCATGCCACAGTTCTAACTTAAGAACAATTACTGGCATGATTACTGTTGCAATGTGTTTTCTTGGGAATTCAGTTTGCAACTGGAATGAATAAAGAAAAACCCTTAACAGTTTTGTGCTGCTGCCACTGGAGTACTAACCCGCCAGCCTGAACATTGTCTCTTCACAGTGTTTATACTTGCGCCTATTTCTGCTACCCCCATAATGCAATAAATTCTGCTTACTCTGAATTTTGATATCTCTGAATCCTCTGGATATATTTTTGGTGAAGAGAAGGAAGAGGTACCAGAAACTTCTTTGGAAATATTAGGTCATGCTTGCTCAGATAGAAATTCCTAGAGACCAGGAGAGGAAATTCAATGTGTGTATGGCTGTGGATGGTCCTCCAGGTGTTTGGAATCCTGCAAAGAAAGGCCTTGTAGTTCCTTCTACATTTAGCTCAGAAGTGTCAGTAAACAGTCATTTCTGCATTTTATCCCTCCCACCTTAAGAAGTACTTGTTTGTTTTATATTTTCCTTTTGGGCGGTACTACTATTGGTTTCCTGCCTGATGAAGGAGGAGACTTATTTTCAAACTCTCATTGTCTAGCTGGTCTTGTGGATGTCTAAGTAATTTTGAGCTAACATTATCTGTGGTAGCAGTACACTCTGCAGATGGTCCCAGCCTTAATTTGTAGATAGAGAAAGTGTTAAGGGTGGTTCTTAGTCACCTCCTGCACCAGAACCTGCTGAGGAATCTGGGATGCTTAAATGAATTTGTACCCCCTGGAGTGGCTCCCCTTGGAGCCATTAACTTGTTCTTTTCTACTCACTGGCAGAAGGACTACATGTTCTTTAGATCCTTTCATTAAATGCTCTTAGAATCTCATCTCTCCTTTGAAGGAACAAATTTGGAAATTGTGCTTATGGTGATTTTTCTGGTTAATTAAATGCCTTGGTCTCTTTTAAGGGACAAGATGCCATAGAAACCACCTGGCAAAGAGCCCCATAGCTTTGCTTGTGAACTCAGTAACCACAGCTTGTTTATCTTTCATATCCCAGCCCAGAGCAGAACCGGCTTTCAGAATGTGAGGAACAAGCAAAAGCGTCGAAGAAAGGGATGTGGAGTGAGGGGAATGGTTCACATACCATCCGGGACCTCAAGTACACCATTGAGAACCCAAGACATTTTGTGGACTCACACCACCAGAAGCCTGTCAATGGTGAGGATGGCAGGGGAAGGCAGACAAACTCAGGGTGATTTCTTCCTGTTTGCTCTCTTTGATTCTTGGGGTTTAAAAGATCCAGTGAGTCTTTCTTTAGCTTGCTTAGTACACATAGGGCTTAGTACCCTATGGGTTAGAGAATACCGTGGCACTTTGGAAGGGGCTTTGAGTTGGTTCACAAAGCTTCCTACAGTTATGTATGGCAGAGACTAGCCTTGTACTGTTGCTGATCATAAGCTGTTAGTATTTTGCACATTGTGTATTTTCTGTTCTCAAGACTACTTAAAACTAACCCTGAAACTTGTATAACCCTGGAACAACTTTCTCTAATGATCAAAGATGTTTGTTCTGTCATTCAGCTATCATCGAGCATGTTCGAGATGGAAGTGTGGTTCGGGCCCTGCTCCTCCCAGATCACTACCTTGTCACCGTCATGTTGTCAGGGATTAAGGTTAGAGCACATACGGGGCTGCACAGTGGGTTTGTGGTTTGTGGGAGTGTCTAGTAATAGGTAGATTTCTCTTCTTGGGGACTTGGGACTGACTTTTCTTCCTACTATGAGCCAGAGTACTTCTTAATTATTTTGGTGTAAGCTTCTTAGATAATTCTATTAGATTTCACATAATTAAGGCCTGTTAGTATGGGACATTGTTGGAGATGTGAGGCCAGGAGAAAAGGGAAGGAGGCATGTGTGGCTCTGAAACTTGTTAGATATGAATTGAATTCATGTACAATACCCATATGTATTTTTAAAATATTCAGGGATCGAAAGCAGGGTACTGCCTTGATCTTTCTTGGTAAGGGGACATTTTCAAAGAAAATTAAAATGCTTCCTCACATGGTATGTTTCCTTTGCCTTTAACAAGAAGCTTGATTGGTCTGGTGTTTTAAAGATGGTCAGAAGAGCAGTTTTGAGAACTTCCTGAGCATTGGCTGTGGTCCTCATGCCCCTGGGAAAGACTGATGGGCGTGGAGGGCATCTGGCTCTACTTAAACTGCATTCCTCATCACCCTTAACTTTCATTTAGTGCCCAACTTTTCGTCGGGAAGCAGATGGTAGTGAAACACCAGAGCCTTTTGCTGCGGAAGCCAAGTTTTTCACGGAGTCGAGACTGCTTCAGAGAGATGTTCAGATTATTCTGGAGAGCTGTCACAATCAGAACATTCTGGGTACCATCCTTCATCCAGTGAGTGTGCCCTTCAGCTTGGGTTTGGTGGGTCTGCCATGTGTTCAGTTTGTTGTTCTTTCTGTGCAACATGATCTGAAATTTTGGCCGAATTTTTACTTTTAATTAATAGTTTTAGTATTATTATCTAATGACTTGAGCCTTTTCTGTGCAGATACTAGTTGTCATGTAGATTCTCTCAAATGTTCCTGACTTCATAAAGGGAAGCCTGAAAGTTGCCAGTGGAAGACTAGGGTTGCCAACATCCTCTAGAGGTGGGGAGTGTGGTTGGGAAGGTTCATATGTAGGTGTAGAAGTCAGCTAGCCTGGAGTATTGACACATTAGTCAGAAGAGACTGATATATGGGAAAATTATTTCCCATGTTCTCATCTTTATCTAGTTACCTCCTAACTCCTATTTGAGTGGGAACTATTTTTTTAAAAAAATAATGTGGTTGTAGTTGTGATTTTTAGGTGTTTGACCCTCTTGTGCATTTTGATAAATGTGATAAATGTTATTCTCGCACAAGAAGTGACCTTGCTTTGTGGAAACGAAGTGGGTTTTCACTATTGTAATGGAGATATAATACACACCTAATTTACTGTTAACTTTTCCAGCTAGATGATTCCCATGAGGGCAGCTGTAGAAGGCTGGGAGGCTTGGTTTGCCAGGTACCAAGGTCATGTCTGTTTCTTCTGGAGTGCTGACTCTCTGGCCATGCCCTGCCAGATGGTTCTGTGTCACAGTAGAATATGAATTGTTATTCACCAGGAAAAATGTGGCTTGTGCTTTTCCTGCAGTCTGTTCTTCAGCTTTCTGCTTCTGCAAAGGGGAGAAAGTGCTGATTCTTAGGGGGCAGGTAATCTCTTCCAAAGATTAACGTCCTCCTCTGCCCCTAAGAAGAGCTATTGAGATGTCAGTTCCATTCAGTGCCGCTAACATTTATTCTGCTCCTGTTAAATAGACATGCAGTGCTGGGTGTTGGGATGTGGGGCAAGGCTGCAGGAAGGATTCTTATAGTGGTGTCCCATGTCTTGGGTGTGATTTTTTAGTTAGAGAAACTCCTTTTTCTTATTTTAGAAAACTTGAAGTACAAGCTCGACAGTGGCTGTGTTTGCTATGTCAGGAACAGAAAAGTGATCTCTTGGGGTAATGATGTGTGATTTGTGTCTGTTTTCTCTTGTACCTTGTTTCTTAGAATGGTAACATCACTGAGCTCCTTCTGAAGGAAGGCTTTGCACGCTGTGTGGATTGGTCAATTGCAGTTTACACCCGGGGTGCAGAGAAGCTGAGGGCAGCTGAGAGGTAAGGCCTGCCAGGGCACTTTACTAAGTATTCAGGGCAAGAGTCTGGCCGTCTTCTCTCACCCGTCTGTGGCACTGTCTGTTTATTTAAGTAAAGGAGTTGGGAAATTCCAAGAGAAGGAGGGCTATCATATGGAGTGACTCAGATATTAAACTTTAGGTCCAGGTTAGCTTAATGCTGGGGAGTAAGGCCTCATGGTGTGTATGGGTTTGCACATGCTACAGTGTGTAGAACTCAGAGGACGACTTGAGTTGGTTCTTTCCACCACATGGGATGGATTGAGCTCAGATAATCAGGCTTGGTGGCAAGCACTTTTACCTACTGAGCCATCTTGCCAGCCACTTTATATGATTTACTTATTTTTTTTTTAAATTGAGACAGGCTCTCTCTGTGTAACAGCTCTGACTGTCCTGGAACTCAATATATAGACCATGCTGGCCTCAAACTTACAGAGATCCTCCTGCCTCTACTTCCCGAGTTTGGGGATTACAGGTGTGGGCCACCTCTACCTGACTCTTATTAAATGCTTTTAAGTCAGTTTTCTCCAAGTTCCCCTCTTTGTTTTAGGTGTTTGAAATGAAACAAATTTGAGACTCATTTCGGCTGCTCCCAAACAGGCTAGCAAGATTCGAGCTATGATGGAGAGGTCGAGCCTGTGGGTCCTAATCGAGACCATGACATACAAGCTGATTACTCAATGTGTTTGAAAGTGGTTTTAATTAATAAGTGCCAATGATAACTTTCCATAAGACATGGAGATTCTGAAGACTGGTAGCTTGTTTAGCTATCATGGTCACGCCAAGCTAGATGTTTAGCTGAACTCACATTTGGTGGGGTAGATGGAAGAAAATAGAGCAGGTACCGAGTGTTACTGATTGGGAACAGTACCATGCAAACCTGAACCTCCAGTTCCAGGACAATGTGAACAGAAGTGATGCTGGAGTGAAAGTAGACACTTCAGTGCTATGACAGTGGGCCATCCTTAAGTTTCATGTCATGGAGCCTTAGCTCAGAGTCTTAAGTTTACAATGGTTTTGTTAATTTGCGTTTTTACCATTCAGATACACAGCTAAGGGAAAAAGGAAAAAAGAATAATAATAATAAAAAAGAACTACTCTAGTATTTGTAAGACTTTTTTTTGAGGCTTTTTATATCCTCCTGTGCCTATAAGCAGAGATATTGCAAGTTTTTCTGAAAACATATGTTAATCTGGGTCATTTGATAGGACATATTTGACAAATGTATATTGTTTGGTGAAAAGCCGGAGGGATTACTTTTTAAACTTTTTAAAAGTTGTATATTCTCAGGCGGTGGTGGCGCACACCTTTAATCCCAGCACTTGGGAGGTAGAGGCAGGTGAATCTCTGTGAGTTCAAGGCCAGCCTGGTCTACAGAGTGAGTTCCAGGACAGCCAGAGCTACATAGAGAAACCCTGTCTAGAAAAACAAAACAAAACAAAAAGTTGTATATTGTGCCATAATTTATTTGAAAAATATAATAGCCTTATAGTTCTTCAAATATTTGATTCTGTTATGCTCAGGTTTTTTTGCTCTTATTCAGAAACTTCTATTTTCTTCTCATTACTGTTCTAAGTTATTATTTTGGTTGATAAATTTTCTTGACTTTTTTTAGTTCCTACCTGTCTTTGAAGAAAGTGAGTATAATTAAAATAATATCTATGTTTTCTAACAGCTGTAAGAGACTAGATTTTTTAAAGAGAATCACTGCAAAACAGACTTAGGCCAGAAAATGCAAGTCATATCTCAGTGTATAATTGCTTGTCTGCTGTTTTGCATGCCATATCTGAGCTACTTGTTTTGTGGGTACAATTATATTCTCTTTGGAAATTCTTTATGTATTTTACAACTACTACATGCTTCTTTGTCTTTTTCTATTTCAGTGTAGCTTAAAAGAATGGTTGTAATGCTGCTTTAAGAAATAATAGTTCTTTCCCACTGCACATGCATCCACTATTCATAGTTTAAGGCAGCTGGTCATTGATTTGATTTTTTTTTAATCTTTGCACATATTCAATTTCCCACTCTTGGTCTGGCTCAGAAAATAATCTACTGGGCTTAATATTTTGAAATGATTCCTGACAACATGGTTTTTAGTGAAAGTCTGCAGATTTTGTCTATTTTTCAAGTATACTTTAGATAGATACACTGTTGGTGTTTTCTGAATTGAATCTGGTAGCTGGTAACCCTTTTACAATTCAGATGGCAATCGGGCAGACCTGTGATTCTTTAAAATCATTTTCATGTTTACCTTCTTGTTTAAGAAAATAATTGCTCTGTATTATTGCACTCACTCAGAAGATAAAGCAAAGGGTTATTTAGGTGGATCTGTGCACTCCAGTCACAGCTGAATACTGGGATCTCAGTGGGCCGTTCATAAGTTTATTATGTTCATACAGCTTGCTTTTTCTATTTGCTCCACACTTTACATTTGCAGTCAGGCTTTGTTCTGGTTTGATGGTGGTCTTTCTTCTGGATCTGTCCACAGGGTAGGGTAGTAGGATTTTCTGTATTACCTGCTTCTGTGGTGCTGTTGGACTCAGGTGAAATGCACTGGTCAGTGAATGATCTTGCATCCTTGCTTTGTTGCCAGGTTTGCTAAGGAGCGCAGGCTGAGAATATGGAGAGACTATGTGGCTCCTACTGCTAATTTGGACCAAAAGGACAAGCAGTTTGTTGCCAAGGTGAGTCATTCTCAGCATTTTGATATGAAGAGTGGCCATTTCCAGGCCAGTGATGATACAAGGATCTGAATAATTAGAAATGCTGTATCTCTTGACTGTTTCAAGAGGAGCCTCCCCCACCGTGCGTGTGCGCGTGCACTGTATTTCTCATTGTAAATTAAAATAAGTTCATTATAAGTTCTTGGATTAAAGTTGTGGGCATGTTAGCTCAAAATAGCTCTCATTTTTGAGATAACTTTTTATTTGCTGGCACTCTAGAATTTCCTGTGTCCTCATCTTTCTCTTCATTTTCTCTAGAACTCTTGTGGTTTCACTATTTTCTCTGCCCTGAATTCTTTATTGGCTGTTGTGTTTTGGGGTGGATGCTTGCTTCCCAGACAGCTAGAGCTGTTGAATAAATTAAGTGGTTCTATCACAGTACTGTGCAAAAGATTTTCCTTTTAAGGTTTCAGTAATTTGAGTTGTAGAGTTCCATGCTTTCCTAAATCCTATGAAAGTTTTCAGCCTGTTTTTGCTTTTGCTAAGAGACACTGAAGATTTTGTCTATTTATAGGCAAAGGGTTTACTGTGGACAGTGGCTGTCTCTATCACTTAACCATGAATTTATGTTGGAAGTCACTAGGTGGCACTGTCAGCCTGAGAAATCCCCAAACTGTCCTATAATGGTAAAATTTAGATTCTGAGGAATTTACTGACTTTCTTCTCTCTCTTTCCTTCCCTGTCTCCCTTCTTCCCTCCCCCATCATACCTTACTCAAAGTAATAGGTTACAGAGCTCAGCTGTGGCCTCTTTCCTTCCTTAGTGCATGTCTAGGTAGCTGATAAGTGATGTTAATCTCTCTGTTTGATGTACATTCCATGGGAGAAAATGTATGTAGATATTAACATACATATATCCTTCCACATTTTCTAGTATGATTATGACTTTGTTTAAATTAATAGTATTTACCTTGTAAATGCTAATTACTTTATTAATAGCTATATTGCATACTAAAACTAATTTTCATTTCCTCTTATCCCCCCGAGTTAGTAATTTTTTAAAACATTTACATGCACATATATTATGCATATTATTAATTCAGCTCTCAAATTCTCTGCCTATCTAGGTTTTTTTTTCCTCAACATTCACTCAGTTTGCTAATCTTGCTACAGTAATTCTGTCTTGAGACCTAGGCAGTGCTGATCTGGACTGATCGACTGCTCTTTCCCTGTGATGAGTTTTACATTTTGATTTCTTTGCCGTCATCACAGGAGGTGTTTTTGCTTTGCTTTCAGATTAGGACTATGCTTGCTGGATGCTGTGCTATTTTCTTGATGATTTACTATATGATTTTGGTGGCATATTTGTTCCCTAACTTCATGACAACAGACTACTTGAGGTTAAGTTTTGAAGCCATTCATATCTATTTTCCATATAAATTCAGTTGATAATCTAGCGGGTGTGTGTCAGGTGCTTTTTCCCATGAGAATTGATACAGTATTGCTTAGTTGTCCTTAGTTTCTAGGGTTTTGTTGTTGTTTGTTTTTCCTTTTTTCCCCCTTTTTTGTGATCTGAAATGACTGATATTTTTCACCATGTATGGTTCTTTTTTTTCCTAAAAGGAATTATCAAATCGTTTTAAGCCTGGTATTCTGACATGTCGTGATGATGTAACATTGTGCTTGAGTGTTTAGACCTTCAGTCTTTTTAAACTGCTTTGCCACCTTTCATTTATTTTCTCTATTCTTCCTTTCTAGAACTTTTCTCATTTGTATGGTGTTCTTTGTGGTTAGTGTTTGGATCTTTCCTTTTTGTTTTCTTTGTTTTTAAAAAATGTTGTATTATTGCTTTTGAGATGACGGTTGTATTAGATCATCTGGGCTTGCCTTGAATTTGATCCTCCTGGCTCAACTTCCAAGGAGTGCTGTGACTATAGGCATGTATGATTCTCCCCCATCCCATGAATTTCATCTGTTCTTTGAATGCATATCTTCTATCACTGCTATTTAAATCAAACTTCTAGAACTTCTTTCATTCCATCTCCTAGCTCTCTGAGGAAATACCTTTAATTATTTTGTAGTTTTCCGCCATGTTCTTTGTGTTCTCGTGTTGGTTATTTTGGCTCCTTAGTTTTCATATTAGAGGCTCCTTGGGTATTTGATATACCTTGGCTGTCTCTCATTTAAGAATAAGGTTTTAAAATACTAGGTTGTAAGCATCGAAACTGGGTTTTGGGCATATGTCTTGAAATTTAGCAACTGTTTCAGAGATTTCAAGCCAATCCTAGTGTTCAGCCCCTTGGTTGTTTCTTAAGATGCCTGATTTGGTAGTTCCTGAGTCTTTCCGGGCAGCTGGGGCTCAGCTTAATATATTAGATTGACTCTTCAATTTCCTCACTTCTGGCTCAGGATTTGGCTTTTAAGAACCCATGGAGTCAGATGCTCATCCATTTACCCACCAACTTTCAGGATCTTTTGCAGTATTTGTCTTTCCAATTATCTTTATATTCTTGAGCTTATGTAAATAGATAAATTGGTATGTTAAACATATTCTTTAAATTTTTTAATTAAAAAATAGTTTTTTAGAGAAGGAAACAAAGCAAGTGTTTGGATCAACTTCCTTAATAGGTACCTAATATCCCATTGTGAAGCTATACCGTAATTTATTTAACCAGTCTCCAGAAGGTTGCTATTCATGTAAGCTGGTAATTTTTTCCATATTTAGAAAGTGTAGTAAGTATCTTATAAATGATAGTTAATTGCCTTAGAGGTGGTTGGAACATATTTGCAAATAGGTCTTCAGAAATATTACTTGATAGAAGCAGCCTTAATTTCTAATATGTGCCCTTGGAAATATTGGCTAACTTTTTCTGACAGGAGAACATAATAAATCTGTTAATGCTTTGCAGGCTACCTCTTTTGGTAACCCCAAACCAACTGTGGGTTGGCAGTCATTTTTAAACAATTGAAAATGTTAAGAGGTTGGGGTGTGATTCATTGGTAGGATGCTTTCAAGCATGTGTGTGGGCCTAGGTTCAACCCCTAGTGCCATTTCCAACACCCCTTGCACTCTCCAGCCCCAAACAAAAGAAAGGTGCCCAGTAAATTTTCAAGGAAATTGAACAAAGTCCCTCATCTACAGTCTGAAGTCTACAGGCCTGCCAATCTATTCCAAATGGGGCTCTTCCTTCTACAGTTACCTGGTTTAAAGGTTTTAATTGTATAGGACACGGCTAAAATAACTGGAAATCCTTGCAAGGATAACTCTTGACCTCTTCACAGGATGCTTTGAGGTTAGACAGCTGATTTCTAGAGAGTTTTTCTCAAGAGGTTCACTATGAACTGAAACTCAACTAAGGGTTTTCTTGATACATGTGGCCTGTTGAAAGATTGGTTTCCATCATCTGCTTAAGAGGTTTTATCCCTCAAACAAAGAACTGCGAAAGAGGGATCTCCTTGTCTCTCCAGGTCAGCAGAGAGGCATGTCCCCTTCACAGCCTGCCTGAGACTTTTGTGCCTGTTGTGGCCTGCCAGTTCCCTGCCTGCCTTCCCTGTGGCGTTTTAGCTGATCTGTGCAGTTTGTAGCCATATGGTCCCCTGAGCACGTGGCTTGGCTTCTCTGTCCCTACTGCTGGATCTGTGAGAATTGCAGATTTCACAGACCTGAATAGCATTGTTGGGGGGAAGGGAAAAGTGCTTGTCCCCAAGAGATATCTTCTCACTGCCCTACTTGTTAGAGACCTCATGTTTGTTCTCTTCGATAACATAAACAAACAGCAGCCACCTTTGTGCTTTGGAAGGATGTGAAGCTATCCATTCTTCAAGCTTATCGTTTGAGACTTTTGTACGAGAGCCCAAGTAGGTGATTGGCAGAGGTAGCCTAGGCCAACATTGGAGATCAGCTTGTAAGGTAGCAGTGGATACAGCATGGATCTGCTAGAATGGAATCACTTAGCTAGCACGGAATTGATTTTGACACACTCACCGTATTGCTGTGCTTCCAGTTTAAGAGTTATTTAGCATCACAGCTATATCTATTTAATTGTGTTTCTGAGATCCTCTACCCTGGTTTATTTTCTTGGAGAAGTCATCCAAATAGGTTTACTTGTTATAATTTTGCTTTACATTAACCTTAGTGATTAGTGGTGTTGAGCCTCTGCTAGTCTATTTGTGTGGGCTGCTTTAGGGAAATGTCAAAGTCCTTTGCCTGTTTTTCAGTTTTCAAAAATTGTTTATAGTGCTAGGTATTGAACCCCAGGTTTTTGCTTATTTTTAATTGGACTGCTTGGTTTTGTTGTTGTGTTTTAGGAGTTTTGCAAATATTCTGGTTATTAAACTCATTGTCAGATACATGATTTAGAAATATCTCACATTTTGTAGGTTGACCTTTTATTGTTAGTTGTGCTTTTGGAGCGCAGTGGTTGTTTTTGTTTATTTTTAATTTTTAGGCAGTCTGATTTGGTTTTATATCTAATAGATCGTTGTCAGATGCAAAATAGTGAAGCTTTTGCTCTGAGAATTTCTTCTAAGATTTAAAAATGATTGATTAAATTCTAAGATTTAAGTGATGGATCCAGTTTGAATCAGTTCTTAGTGTGGCACTAGGCAAGGAGCCAGTTCATTGTTTCATGCATGTCTCTAGCTTCCGGGTGTTTTTTGAAGACTATCTTTTTTTTTTTCATGTACTGAATTTCCATTCTTGTCAGTAGCCTTTTGATTATATAATGCATTTTGCACTATTCCATTGGTCTGACTTGCAAGTTTTCATGACAGTACTGTATGGTTTCTATATTGTAGCTTTGTAGTAAGTTTTGAGGTAAAGAATCATGCATCATCTAGTTTTTGCCTATTTCAGGTCCTTTGAGATCTAGTATGAATTTGCCTATTTTAGATCCTTTGAGATCCAGTATGAATTTTGTTACTTTTTTTTTTAATTTCTGCAAGCCAAAATCAAATAATGAACAACCCATCAAACCTCTTTTGTTGCTCCTTTAAGTGGTACATGTAGTAAAACTGCAAGATGCACCCCAATTGGCTTGTTATCGTGCTTGTTTTCTTGTCACTATGATAAAATACCCTGACAGCCAATTTGTTGGAGAGATAGCTCACAATTCAACATACAGTCCACTGCCAGGGAGGCAAAGTAGGAGTGTGACACAGTTTGTCACGTTGCATATACACACAAGAAAACAGTGGAATACTCTAGCCTTCACTGGCTTTTCTAATTTAAAGTACCAAACTCTTCCACATTCTAGCCACAAAATATTTCCATTGGCCTAAGAACCACACAGTTAGGTTCATCACAGCAGCAGCCCCACCTCAGCTACCGATTCCTCTCCCGGTTTCTTTTCTCTTGCTGTGGTAAAACTCTGACTAAAAGCAACTACTGGAGCTTTATTTAGCTCATAGTTCATCCTGGCAAGAGAGTTGTTACAGAGACGAGTCTGAGGGCACTAGTCTTATTGTAGGCCCAGTGAGAACAAGACAGCAACGAATGCATGCGTGCCGGTGCCTAGCTTCTCATCTCCTTTTCATTTTGTCCAGAACCTAGGCTGTGGTGGTGGTGATGGCTTCCCATCTCAAGTAACCTACTTAAGAGAATGCCTCACAGATGTGCTCAGAAACTCTCTGGGTTGGTTGTAGATGGTGTCAAGTTGACAACAGTATTCTAATAAGGATTATATGTAAATCTGTGAAGCATTGCATCTTAAGAGAAAAGAAACCAGACGTATTTATAGGATTGCATTAAATTCACAAATTGACAAAACCAACGAACAACCCACCAAAAATAATATTAACATATTGGCAGTCTTAGATCTCCTAATCCATAATCATGGGATGTGTTACCATTTATCTTTGTTGTCTAACAGTTTTTATCTCTGTAAATGGTGAATGTGTGTGTGTGCACATGCATTACAGGTATGTGCTGCCACACTTGGCTTTTTACATGTTTGTTACGAAGGTAGGAGTGATCCCAAATGAGGTCCTCATGCTTCCACAGGTAGCACTTTCCTTACTGAGCCATTCCTCCAGCTCCTTCAACAATGTTTTATAATTTGCATTGTACAAGTTTTTTTTTAATGTCTTTTTATTCCTGAGGATTTTGTTCTTTGTGATACTTGCTATTTGGGATGAAATTCAGATGTTATTGCTAATAGAAATAGCTGATTTTGTCTTCCACTACTTAATTAATTCATTTGTTAAATATTTGTTGAATCTTTGAGTTTTCTTCATATGTTTTGTGAGCAGTCTAATTTTATTATATTCTTGTAATTTTTATGCCTTTTTTCCCTGCCTATTTTCTAGTTTTATGCTGAATGGAAATGGCTCTTTGTTAAAATTTTAAGCAAAGATACTTAATATGTTTGGTGTGCTCTAAACAGGCCAGTATATTCCCAAGCAGTCATACAGAGACCTCAGAAAACAAAGGAATGAAAAATTTGTCACTTGGCTTGACCTTATCAAAGGGCTGCATGAGGAAAAGAAATATAGGGATAGTTTGGCAGGAACATTAGCCTCCACTGCAGTGTACATAGGCTAAGACTTACAGAAGATTTCATTAGCAGTACAGTTTGCAGATGTGAATGAGAAGAGATTTAAGAGGATTCTTAGGATCGTTTCAGAACAAACAATGCCAAGAGTCCACATATTCAATGCTAGCCTAATATCCTTTGGTATTTTACATGGGTATGGTGCATTTGTTACAATTAATGAACCAGTATTGATTTGTTGGTATTAATTAAAGTCATTATTGTATCATTTAGATTTCTTGTAATGTATTTTTTCTCTTTCAGTAACATGAAATTTGGTTATTTTACCTCCTTATAGCATCTCAGCCTCTGCTTGTTTTCCTTGTGACTTTGATCATTTTGAAAATCAGTGAGGTATCTTGTAGGATGTTGCCCATAGAAATTTTGTCTGATGTGTGCTTTCCTTTTAGTTATCTATGATAGTATTTGGTATGATTGTGCTTAGTTTGCTTATACCAGGATGTTTTTGTGATTATTTACTTTTTTTTTTAAAAAATACAAGATTGCATTTGTACTTCAGTGATGAACCAGGGAGAATAGACAGCACACAGTGCTAGGGTGCAGGAGAAACAGCCATATGTCACAATATCAGTGAGTAAAAGGTTGTATATTTGTTTCATTTCTAGTGACCTGAAGTACACTCGCTGGCTATACCTGTAGAAGCCCTATTTGGGTTGATGCTTGCTTTGCTTCTTTCTGGTACTGAGATTGGTAGTAGTATTAGAGCTATTGTTGACTGTGTCTGGGGTGTTACTCAGAGTGTCCATAGCTCAGAGAGCTGTTGTAAGGCAGACTTTGTCATCTGATGCACGTTGTAGGGTTCTAGCATGGCCCCTGGTGTAATAGTGAGCATTGTAGGGGGCTGTGCAAATAGGCAGTGTGGCAGGGGGCCAAAGAGAGGGATCAATATTTCTTTCCCCTGACACAGCTCTGTAGTTCTGACTTTTGGTAGCCTTTAGCCTATACCTTACCATGACGAAGACATTTTTCCGGTTACAACTGGACTTAAAATGATGCTGAAGGAATTGTAGTGCATCTAATCTTGAATCCAGATGGTGACTTATTCCTTATAGATTTCTGCTCCTGAGCCTTGGGTGATCTCTTGGTGCACTTGCATGAGGATGGCTTGGTTAGAGATCTGTAGCTTCTAGTGGAAGCGAGCTGTGGGAGCACACTTGAGTTACCTGATGAACAGCTTCCTGAGAACTATAGCTGTTCCAGTGTGCTCCATAACTGAGCTGATCCACTCTGTATTTTACTTATTGGACAGTGTGTGTCTATATCCAGTATTTTACTGCTTCTTCCATGTTTCTGTAAGCATTTGCTTATTTTCTGGGCAGTAATGACACAGTTTACAGAGAATAGAAAATCCTGCCCCTCCCCCAACTTCCTTTCTTCCCTCCTGCTCCCCCCCCCCTCTCTCTCTCTTGGAAAGCTAAGCCTTGCATCCTTGGCAGTGCCAGAGTGTGCAGTTCTGAAGAGGAGGTTGCTAATCAGGGATATGCCAAAGCAGAGAGTCTGCTACTGGGCCTAAAATTTAAGCTTTAAGAATCCATCTGCTGCTATCATTATCATGTTATAAGGGGTGATGAATACTAACCTTGTCACAGGGGATGCTTAGATCTTCACATTCTGGAGTCAGGGTGAACGTGTGACACTGTGATACTGTCCCTGGTGTCATTGCTCTCTGCGCATGCTTGAAAGCCAGGACTGTCCAGAAATTTCTCATGTCTTAATATAAGGAAGCTCTGCATGTTTTTGGCAACTGACAATTTAATAAGAGTTAATTTCAGTTTGGGAGTAAGTACAGGTCTGTCCAAGAGTAAGATTTTGGAAATATTGTGATATGTGTGCATTTGAGATGACTGAAGATTACCTTATTTACCTGTGGTTATCCTTTTGAAGGCATTGTTAGCTGGAATAGTAGCTGTCTTGCTTGGTATGGCTTAGATGAATTTTTTTCTTCTCTCTGGTTTGCAGTTAGAATTGCAGAATAGCACACATCATGGAGCCCACATACCTCAGGTGTCCTGTCTGTCACCTGTTTTCTTTTCACACAAATGAGGGGTTTGAAAGATAGAGACAAGTCACTGGACCTTTTGTGTTTGGGCCTGCTATCCATTCTTGATAGCTTTGGGAATATATTCTATTGAGGAGTTTTTCTTGGCATTAATATGTCTAGATGGTAACATACATAGAGATTTTCTTTTGGTTCCTGTAATTGAATTTATATTTTTGGTTGTATCTCATAGGCAGTATCTAAGTACCTCATGGTCTTTTTTTTCTTAATTGATAAAGGAAACTCTTGGATTTGGAGGGTCTTATACCCTTTGATACTACCAAGTTCTGATAACCAGCCCTAACTTGGTCCTAGTTTGACTTCATGTTATATATTTCTTTCTTATCTTTGATTTTTAAGTTTTTGACTAGGAGAATCTCTGGGTTTTAGGGTTTAGCTTTCTTGACTCAGATTTGCCGTGAGTATATAGTAAAATAACTATGGTCACTTGATACTGTTTTTTGCTGCTTTCAGAGTTGCAGGTTCATCTTAATATATAGTAAATAAATACTAATTCCTAGTTTCCATTAGTTTGGATTAGACTTTTCATTATCTTTCTGACCACTGGCCTTTTTTCCCCTGCGACTTCCATTACTCATAATGATCAAACCTAGATCTTTCCTTCCGCCAGCCATAATCAGCCTTCTATGGATGGACACACAGCTTGGTTTTGACTATCTTCTTTTTTCCTTCTTTTCTATTTGATGGTACTTAGCTACTGCCATTTTCTGTTGTACACATTTTCTAATTTGTTTTTGGGTTTTGCTTGTTCTTAAGATTGTCCCTTAGAGCATCTCTTATTCTGTCTGTCTGTCTGTCTGTCTGCCTGCCTGTCTGTCTGTCTGTCTGTCTCTCTCTCTATCTATCTACCTACCTATCATCTATCTATCTATCTATCTATTAATCTATCTATCATCTATCTACCTACCTATTTATCATCTATCATCTATTTTTGGTTTGTGATTGGCTGGTTCTTTGTAAAGGCGGAGAATAGATGGTTTTGTATGAATCTGAAAATGAATGTATTTTGTGCTGAAGAATCTTCCATTAAATAGGCCTCCCTTAGGACATTCCCAGTGTGCTGTCCATTATGGCAATGAACTGTCTAGCTGCTTTTGTTTCATGCATAAAAGAGGAAAGAAATTTTGCCAGTCTTTCCTCCTTTTGTGGCAGCTGACCCGGTAATTCATCCCCTTGGTGGTTGCTGATTGAAGCATAGAAGAGCCTGATTTTTACTCTGCAGATGGAATGGATGGTGACAACATTTTGTAGTCAGTAGCCACTTGCAAAGAAAGAAGAAGAAGAAAAAATCCCAAACAGCCTTAAAACAACAGGGTCTGTTTATAATTGGGTGAATTGTTGATTGCTGGCCATTATCACAGGTTCTGGTTGTACTGTGATGTGGTACTATCCCAGTGTGAATGGCATTTTATTCCGTACACACTGGTGGGATGTTCTAACCTTCACAGAGAAATATTTGTGCTTTTGCCCTTCAAATAGATATCCTTGTATCCCAGACTGGAAGTTAATCGTTTTCAGCTGAGAGTGGGGTGCAATGTTAATGATTTTTGGTTTCTAAAACCAGACATGTCCATAGTAGCATTCTAAAAAGATGGCTTGTAGAGTAGCTGAGGTAGTATTTTAGCAATTTAATGTTTCTGCCTGTGAGATTAACAGCTAAGCAGCTCCTTCCCTGAACTGAACTGACAGTTCTTTCTGTCCTTCACTTGTCTTTGATTTTTCTGCTCTCTATTGGGGCATTTTATTTAGATTTTTCTCATGTAGTGAGAGGGGTACCATTTTCTAATTCAACCTTTGCCCTTTGCCTCTTGAGTTAGAACTTGATAATTAGTTTTAAACTTGGATCAAGAAAATTTTCAGTATAGACCGGATTTAGATTTTTTAAAAAGACTTTTATCCTTATTAAAACACAGTGTTTACTGTCTAGCCATGGATGTCTCATTTTGGAACTTACAGCATAGCCCTCACTGGCCTCAAGCTCACAGTGGTCCTTTTATACCAGTGTTCTGAGGGTTTAGATTATAACCTTGAACCATCAGATCTGGCTCAGGTTTCTAGTCAGTCTTTCAGCCTTACAGTTAAGCACAAGAAATAAAGATGGATCATCTTTCTGAATGAAATAACTTCTGTTTTATTGAGAGATTATCATATGGTCTTTGGGACTTGATTACCATAGATGGCTGCTTACTTCACCTTTTGTGTCTGCCTTTGGTGGGCCTGACTCTTTGCTGTGTAACAAGGACCACTGAAGCCAGTGTAAGCATTTTTGCCTTCTTACTTACAGGTAATGCAGGTTTTAAATGCTGATGCCATTGTTGTGAAGCTGAATTCTGGAGTCTACAAGACCATCCACCTGTCGAGCATCCGACCACCAAGGTTGGAGGGAGACAACGTACAGGTGAGACACGGGAAGTGAATTAGTGAGTTTCCTATTACTGTGATAAAAACATGACTGAGTCAACTTCTAGAAGGAAGGGTTTCTTTGATGTATAGTTTTAGAGGAATATGATTCTATTCTGTCATGGTGGAAAACATGGCAGCAAGCAGCAATGGCAGCCAGAACTGGATGCTCACCTCTTGAACTGCATGCACAGGGGTCAGGGTTTGAGGAGTAAGAACAGGCACACATGGCATGAGACTTTGGAATGTGAAAGCCAACACCCAGCGTCATATTTCTTCTAGCAAGGCACTTCCTAAACTTCTCCAAAATATCAGCATTAACTGAGGACCAGGTGTTTAAATACATGAATGTAGCGGGGGATATTTTTATTGAAATCACTCAGGAAGGTTTTGCACTTCTGCACAAGTAGAGAAGCCAGAAAATTAGTTAACTATAATACTTGTATGTAAATATGTGAAAGGGTAAGTCTTTGAAATTCTGCAAGTATTATGCCTTTATATTTGCAGCTCAAACCATAGCCTCTGCTCTGCTCCATTTCAAATAGTTACTATTGGCACTCCTCCCCAGGGAGCAGCGAGCAGTTAGGATTGGTATATTTGAGATAGTGGGTGAATTTTATTTGAAGAAGATCTTGCTGTTTCTGAGAGAATAAGATGGAGAAATTCTGTACCCAACTTACATAGGAACAGGATCTGCTTTTGATGGTCATTTTGGTTTGGTAGTTCCTTATGTCTTTGCTTTAGGGGAAAAAATGAATCTGTGTTTATGCTCCTTGGGGTTACCTCCTTACTTTCTACAAATGTTTACCATCTTTATTGTTTTGTACTATTTGCTAAATCTTTGAATGAATGAATGCTTGCCTGATAATATGATTTGAGTATGTTCAGTTCTAAGAAATTATGCTTTAGATGAAATTCCAATAAGAGTTGGTCATCAGTGTGCAGGTAGGCAGATTGAAGTTAGATTTTGTGGTTATTTTCTTCCTATGATTCTGACATTTGAGGTGGTAGGGATAAGGATTGAGACTATTTTCTTGGGTTTGGTTTTGTCTTGCTTTAAAGGCCATCACTCTTGCTCCTGTTATTTCCCTCTGATAACTTCAGTGTTTATGTTGACTGGTTATAGAATTAGGCCTTGGGTGAAAATTAGTGCAAGAGGGCAGTTTTTAGAAATTAAACATCATGGTTGAATTAGTTTTGTGGATATCTGCATTTTTTGTTTATCTCAATTGAGGTTCTAAAGATGTGAAATTTGCTCTTCCATTGTTTTTTGTGCACACACATGTTGTAGTGCATTTACAAGCTAAGTTTCAAACCCTGTTTCCATTTGTGTAGGACTTTATAGACAGCCCTTAAGAGTAAAATAAAAATATCATGATTGTCTTCTGAATCAGATCATGCATAAAAAACATACAGAATGGGTGATTTCATGTCTGGCCAATCAGTTCATTTGCTTTCTTTTTCTTTGTAGAGGAGGCAGCAAACAGTACCGTGGCAAGGTTGAGAATTTAAATGCTTGAACGCTTAGACATGCCAAAATGAGGTTGTCTCAGTAACTGTAGCTGTGCCTCATTGCACAGAGTAAATATACATTTCTAGTTTGATGAGGATTGGTATTGTGCACGAGTCTGCATCTGTGCCCTAAAGTTGGAATTAAGGTTCCCACAGCAACCACAACTTGGAAATTCCTGAATGTTAATTTTTATGTCTGCATCATTAGCTAAAGCATTATGTTAATGTAGACTATGTGGCTGGATTCTAAGCAGTTTTAGGGGATGTATTGAGCTTAGGTAGAATAATAGGTTTTTTGAAGAAAGAGCTAACCTACTGTGAACTCAAGTTTTTCCAGGTTCATTTGGAGCTCCTCAGCTGGTGAAAGATACTTTCCTCTTAGCCTAGTGGCTGATGGGTAGTTGTTGATTTTTTTGTTTTTGATTTTCCTAACTCAGACTGAATTCTGGTTATATAACATTTCTTGTTTCCTACCAAAATGAGCTATGTCTTTTTTGGGGGGGGTCTGCTTCCCAACCCCCTTCTCTTTCTGTTCACTCTTGAGTTCTTAGTCCATTTTAAGAAAGTTCCAAGTAAAGCTTAGCTATAATAGTCTGCGACATATGGCTTTGAGAGAAATGAAGACTGATTGTCATTATTTGTCCATTAAATTCCTCTAGAAGATTGTAGGAAGGGATCCCAGTAGAGTCAGTGACATAGCATCCCTGAGCATGACTGGCTGTTGTGGTATTTCCCTAAGAAACTGTTTGTATTCAAAGATGAGAAGTAAGCACTTATGAGGAAAGGCACTGAAGACTTATCATGCAAGCCACACAAGCCAGTTAGATTTGTTCTTCTCAATTTTAGTTACACTTAAAAACTAAAATATATTAGCTTTCATATGTACTTGTGAAAACATATCCAAAATATATCAACATTTAATGAATATTAGACTATTAATAAGTAGATTCTTGTCATCCCCCCAAACCTTTGAAATCTGGTTTATATTTTACATTCTTACCTCATTTCAGTTCTTTCTGGCTTCACTTAATGTTTAAGTAGCTGCATGAGGATGGACAGAACTGCCTGAAAAGCTGAGACGAACAGACCTGTCGCCATCAGTATTTACTGGCCGCCTGGTATTGTTCTGGGATATGCCATCGCTCCTGTCATGAACTTTGAAATTTAGTAGAAGTACATAAATAATTTGCTACTAAGTGCTGTACAAAAGTTTAAAATTTAGGGACAGTGTATAATCTGAGTTTCTTTGAAGAAATGACATTTATTTAAAGCTTGAAGAGTAGTTAGGAGTTAGTTAAAAATGGGGAGGGGACAGTATCTGATCTGGAAACATTAATGACAAGAATCAGGTGAATTTGTGGTAATAGAATGGATAGCCACTGAGGATAGCGTGTGAGTGGCGTGCCACCTGGATGATAGGAAACTATAGGCAGGGCCAGGGTATGTACGGGTCCTGGGAACAGGTCAGGATATACCATGTGACAAACTTGAAGTTATTTTTGTTTAACCATGAATAGACTAGCAGATAGATGCTAGGGTTGAAAGCAAATGGGCTTGGTCATTAAGTAAGGGTCATATGTCAAAAGACTTTTAAAGTTTTTTAGGTTTTTTAAACCAAGGAGAAAGATGTATTTAGAGTTAAGAACTCTTCTGTCAATGTTTTGATTTACAAGATATGAAAGTAATTTACATTTGTACAAAACTGATCTACAAGGAGTAGTTCTGATTTTCTTTTGATAAGCCTTTATTGACCTGGGGGAGAATGGTGTGACAAACGAGGACTGTAGCTGTTACTCCAGATGTCCCTCTTGGTCCTGCAAGATTCAGAGTGTTTGCCTTTCTCCTTAAAGAATCCCCCTGAGCTCTTACAGAGAGCTCAAGATTCTCTTCTACATTTATTCTAAAGTTAACAAAAATTTACAGTATTGGTGTAGGAAGAACACTCGTTTCCAGTTCCCAATGGTACTATAATTTATATAGATGTGTGAAGCCTGGGCAGTAGACATACTCTGAGTGTCAGGTTTCTAGTTTCCTTTACTACTTTCCAGTGTTTCTACCTATGACAGGCAGGAAGCCCAATCAAATATTCAAGGTAGAAGCAGGCATAGTGGCATACACCTTTAATCCCAGCACTTGGGAGGCAGAAGCAGCTGGATATTTTGTGAGTTCAAGGCTAATCTGGTTTTCTTAGAGAGTTCCATTACAGCAGTGGCTACATAGAGAGACCCTGTTTCAATAAATAATAAAAAATTAAAAAAAATTTAAGGTAGAGCTATTGGGGGGCTAGTCCCTGTGTTAAGTCATTTGATACCTTAGTGCCAATTAGAAAAGGATGTCCCTCCCCTAGGAAGCCTCAGGTCAGTCAGTGCATGTGCTTGGCACACTGAATAGACGCTGCATTTTAGCTCCTGTTCTGTCTTTGTCCCTTTGGCTTGATGCCTTCTTGTAAGATACAGCTCGCACAAAATATGTTCCTGCTCTAGTTAGAATAAGATCTGGTAGAATCTCAAAGGAAAAGATGGTGTGTTTTTGGGAGGTGGGGAGTGGCCATGTGACTGCAGAAACCCAGAATGCTTGAGGATTGTTTGAGAGGAAGGTCTGTGGTGGCTGGAATACAGGGCCTTCAGGCATGCACTTGGGAAATTACCCTCTGTCTAATTACCAGGTACTTTCTTGAGGATCAGTGGCTTTGAGATGAAGAAAGGTATAACCAATAGCTTATGGTATGAGTCCTATTTAAACAAAAGAACTGTGTGGGAGAAGATGCAGATAAGAGAGCTAGAAGGATTACAGGAGAGAACTCTTGGGTGTGTGCACTGTGATGGGCAGGCAGGTGGCTTTGAAGCAATTCCTACCATGAGGTGTCCTCTTGAGCTCCAGAGGAGGACCCCATGGTGTTGCCTTTTAGAAAACTAAAGAGCACATTTTCTTCACCGTTTCTATTCCTCCTTCCCTAGAAATTTTTAGTAGCCTATCATGAGCTAAAACAGATCTTCTGAGAAATCCAGAAATTGCGGTGGGTGCTGGTAATAGGGATAAGTGGATTTTTCCTTTTTCTTGTACCGTCTCTTAAATTTTACTGGAAGACAAGGTTTTGCCTAAGGCTAACTGTATACTTTCTTTTCCCACTCTGTGGTTATTTTCTAATTAGATCTAGAGGAAGCACTTAAAACACAGATCAGAGCAGCTTTTTTCTCCCAAGTCTTTCCTGTATTGCCCAGGCTGATCCTGTATTTTATTGGAGCTTGGTTTGTTGGTGGACAGTGTGATGGGAGGGTTTAATGCAGGAGTATGTAGTATTTCCTCAGAAGCCTTCCATTGGGTGTACCTGCAGGTCTTGGTCTTGCTTCTGGATTTCCAGGTGAATCCATTGCCACCTCTTAGGCTATAGATACTCCTTCAGGCTGAAAGTCTGTTTAGAGCCCATATGTGATGCTCTTGTGAACCTGCACAGGCATCAGGGTTTCTCTAAAGGCAGAGCTTGCTTTATCCAGTTGTTTGCCATAAAGAAATAAGTGCTAAATCTTAAGGAAAGGCTCTGGCTTTTCTGAGCTGCTGCCTTGAAGGAGATAGTACATTGTGCAATCTCAGGGTTTCCTAGGGAGCTCTTGGCTTTGATCTGAAACTGGGAAGCCTAGTGCTCCTTTGCCCAGAGCTGCCATGGGCTTTATGTTAGGCTTGGAGTGTTAATGACAAAGGAAACAGCCCCCAGGCATCTAGTGAAGAGGCTGACTTATTCCCTCATGAAGTCTGCTCTTGCAGTGCTATTGTAGTTGGCACAGAGAGATGGAGCTGAAATTTACCTCAAAAAACAGGTACATCATTTGCCCAGCCCCCAGGTATTTAGTAGATCAAGTTTGCTTTTGGTTGCAGAGGTTTTTCTCAGGTTCCTTTGTGTAGCACATCTGGCTCGCCCTTTTTTCCCTTGGACTCTTCTTGTCTATGTTTGTGAGCTTGGTACTCAGGAAAGTGTGGAAATCCAAGGGGAGAAGCTTACCCAGCTGGTAGCCCACCGCTTTTGATATCTATTTCCATTCTCTACTTTTGAGCCTCCTCTCACCACAGAGGTTCTTTCACACCAGGGCCTGTAAAAGTTCTGACCTGGCCAGTGAAGGGTCTTTCTAATCTCTTGGTACCCTTGCTGCCTTTACTTTACTCTCTAAGGCCTGTGGCCCCTGGGACTCTTGGACAGGCAGTTGGTAGAGAGGAGCAGCAGGGCAGGTATTTGCATTTTCAGGATGCTCTGGGATTCTTGAAGGCTTTTTGTCAGAGGCAAGGCTGATTCAAGTTTTGATAATTCTATTGTTCCGCAGGACCCTGGGGTGCTTTGCCATTTAGACATAATTGTGAGTGGTTCCCAGACTGTTCCTTCTGGTTAGGACTTCTGAAAGATAGGTGACTGGTCCCTCTGGATCCTCAGACAGACCCTGTGGCTCCTAAGATGCATACCAAGAGAAAGCTGTGGGACTTGAGTCCCCAAGCAGAGTGGGGCAAGCCAATAAACCCGCTGATTGTAATCTCAGGCTTGTAACTGGGAGCACAAGGCAAACAGCAAATTAGAGAGGGAACTCCAGCTTGGCATTAAGTACCTTGGAGACAAGCAGAAGCTCTTTGAAATGGATATAGCATTTCACCGGTTTCCAATGGAGAGATCTGGGGACCGTGGCAGCGTGATCAAAAGACATAGTCTGTGTCAGAGCGCTGGCAGAGGCATTCTGTACCCGTTTCCAGATTGTTTGATCTGGGCATTTTTGAGGTGAACATTTGAAACCTCCTTTAGTGAAGGCTGAAAAAAATTACTATGCGGAGATGATAGGTGGGTCTTAGCTCACCTATTTAAGATTCCAGAATGTGGATGTCCTGTTTTCTGAGATTAATATCTAGGTGCCATCATTCAAAACATTGCTGTGATTTGCTTCTCAGCTGGAGAGGTTAACTGGTGGGCAAAGTGAAAAGGTCAAGACATTGGGTATGTGGGCAGATAGCAGTTTCCTAAAACGTACACTCCACTGATCTTTCTCAGTGTATTTTAAACTGGAAAAGACAGTGTGTGCCCGTCTTGTTGCGTTTGATTTGCCTTTTTTCTTCCTCTTACAAATTATAGTTTCTTTCCATTCCTTGAGCTAGAGATCCCCTTGCCTCTTTCTTTCGTATTATATTTTGTAGGATTTTAACAATCTCCTAGTGGGTCTTGATGGCTAATCCTCTGAACCTTGTACATTTACCTCTTTCAGCCCATCTCTCTCTTCTCTGTTTCTTTAATCATCACCATCACACGGTCTTACATTTTCAGCTTATCTAAATCTTGTTCATGCTGTGTGCTCATGTTTCCTCCTGCTTCTCAGCCCCACTGAGCTGTAGTAGTTTTCTGTTGTTTCTGGACTTGGCGGCACCGTCATTTACTGTTTCCTGACCCCTTAATGCTCTCCCTGTCTTGCTTCCATTCTTAAGAATCCTGTTAGGTCAGACACTTGTATACAAACACACAGCCCTTTCCTTCTCTTCAACACCCCGCACGTTTATGTTTATGTGCATGCCTACTTTCTGCCGTGAAATCTAAATGCTGCCGAGGCCAGGCATGGCATTTCTCATCTTTGTCTCCTCTTTCAGAATCTTGTAGACTACTATGAATAGAGTAGCCAATTATCAAATGTTTAAATCCCAAATGCTGAGGCATAAGACTTAATTCCATACATTGCTTTTGAGGGGGCATCATTTTACCCACTCTGAATCCTCTGCTAATCCCTGGACTGCCGTTAGTAGGTCTTTTCAGCTGGGGCCCATGAACTGGGGCTTAGTCTCAGGAGTCAGTTTCTGCTTTCCTGTTTCCCACCTGCCCCCTAATTGCATTGCATGTTTTTCTGGGTAGTTTACAGCTGGCTTACATTTTTGCAGTTGCTTCTTTTCCCCACTCTGTTTCAGTTTAGTTTCTGCCATTGCTTGACCAGCTCTTCCTCTCCCTGTCTAGTTTTTCCCTTTATGTATATTCCATTAGAACAGTGCAGCATGAGTTCAATCCTCCAAAGGGGTTAGTTGCAGGGTTTTAGTGTCTTTGAAGATCAGTCCCTATCTGACTCTTCTGACACCTCTGCTTTTACTCAGTTTCCAGATGCCTTCCTTTCAGGTGTGCTGATCCATTGATGTGTACTTTTTACCCAGGCCTAGTTTTTTCCCCCTTCACTTTCTGTTGTTGACCTTGTTGGTTGTCATATTATTTCTTTGCTGGAACTAATTTTAAAATCAATTAGAGAGCTTTCCCGTCATCTTTCTTTCTTTATTTATGAGGTGCTGATTGCAGAACTACCTACACTGTGTTTAGACAAATTACTTTTTTTTAAAAAAATGTAACATTTATATTCAAGGCAAGTTTGGTGTAGTCATCCAGTGCTTTGCATTTTTTGCAGGCCAGAGCTGTAGGCTTCAGTCCTTGGTGGGCTAATTAGCTTTGGGTTGGGAGATTTTTGTTCTGTTTAGAAACCAAACATTTAAGTTCCTCGTATATTATAGATTCTGTGGTTCTGAGGAATTATTTGTATTAACAAGATGTTTATAGCTTTAGGACATACACGTGCGTGCGTGCACTCGCATGCATGCATGCATGCATGCAGGTGGACCGCCGATGGAATGATGGTTTATGGATGAAGTAGCAGTGCTTCACCCCACTGTTTGCAGCAGAGGCTCTTCAGAGCTGAGACTTGAAAGGGAAGCTGAAGGACACAGACACTTCTCTTTGCCCTAGCAAATGACAGTCCCATTGGTTAGGCATATTTTTGGTGTCACTTTATTTTAGCCTTTCTTTGAAAATCTGTAGTCATTTTATAGAGTGCTCACATTTTATAGTTCTTAATTCACCTACTACCGTGAGCCTGGCTGGTTTAGGGCACGGCTGCCTTCTACCAGCTAAGTGTCTTATTTATGTTCACCTTGGTATAGGGCTCTTCAAAACAGGACTTCTGTGCAGTTAAGCTGGGAAGACATTCTAGAAACTCTGTACTTTACTTTCTCATTTCTCTGCTTGGAGTCAGTTTGTCCTTGTGGCATACTTGGTAAGGCTAAGCAGAAGTATCACGTGATCTTTTTGGTTACACACTGGTCCTCGGAGTTTGTTGCTTCGGTGAATGCAGATGCTGGAAAATCTACATATTAGATGCTTATAATTTCTAGTTTCTGCTTGCTTGCTCCTTTTCTTCTTTTTCTCTCTATGCAGTTTGATTTTCTGGGTCAAGTAGATTCCTCATTTCTTCAAGTCTGTTGCAGGCTAACCGCCTAGCGTATAGTTGGTACTCAGTTATATAATGTGTGTTTGCTTTCTCAGTTGCCATCGCAGCTCCGTGTTGCTGCAGATTGGTAGAGGTCACTGGCCCTTAACTGTGACTCTGCCACTTGACCACCAGAAGGGTGCTTTCCTGATGACCAGGAGGGCTTGACTCTTTCCTCCGTGTTTGACTGCCTTTTGTGAGGTGGGCTGCAATTAGGAGAAAGCCTTGTGCTTATTCATATGGAGCCGGCTTAGCGTCTGCTTCTCCAGCTGGATGGCTTGTTTTAGAATGACTGGTATGCAAGAGCTGTAGGTGGAGCTTTGTAAGGGATTGCTGATATGTGGCTGCCCAGGGCTCCCTTGTCAGGCTTTTGGCTCTGGCTTGAGGCCTAGGCCCCATGAGTTGGGGTACAAACTGTACTGGCTGCCCTGTTCTTATTGAACCCTCTTTACCTTTTACTGCAGCTGATGGGAGGGAGTAATGTGTTCTGTGTGGTAGATTGGCAGAACAGTGCCACGTGCTGGTTTGGCTTTTGGAGTGTCCAGATTATTAGGCCAGTTAGCACCTTAACAGGAGGGAGACTTGACATCATTCCAAGCAGCTCATTTTATTCACCCCTTATTTCTTATAAGGGGGAAAGAAGCTATTGTAGAGCCTTGTTCATCCCTTGTTCATCCCTTCCAGTGTGTGCTACATCACTGGCTCATATGGCTGAGTTCTGCCAGCTGTTTGAGCCACCTTGGATTCTTTCTGTCAGAGCTTAACTGTGGCTTGCCTGGTGGATTGCTTTTGGTGCCCCCTCCTCTCTCTGAAAGCTTTTAGCCTCACTCTCCTTGCTTCTGTACTCCAGTCCTCTCAGAAGAGTAACTGGTTCCTTTAGAACAGGCCTTCTTGTTTGCAGGTGAAGTTACAAGTTCTGGGGTGCCCTGATGCAGAAATAGCAGGGCTCTGGGATATGTCTGCTCCTCAGGGTGAGCTACCATAAAGAAGAGTAGGTAGAGGAGTGCAGGTCCTATAGCTCAGGGAGTTCCCAGTCTTGGGTATAGAAATTAGTCTCTGGTACTGTTGAAGGACCCTGGCCAATGTGAGACTCAGTGCAGCTAAAACCCTGCAGCCTTTCATTGTTTAGCCACGTCACCCGGCAAGAAATGTATTCTGAGGGCTGGAACCACAGTGCTGAGCCCCGCCCTGTCTCTCTGTGTCAGGAGAATGCTCACATGTGCTCAGGTAGGAAGATGCTACCCTGTTTCCTTTTCTCCATCCCAGAGCTGGGAGACACGGAGAAGTGTGTCCTGATTGTTTCCTTTTCCTCACCTCCTTGCTCTCAGAAAGTTGGTTTTGTAGATGTCCCTGCAAGTGTGAAGATGGGTATATGCCCTGTCACATTGCTGTCTTTTATATTTTGTTTGGATCACCTTCCCCATCCCAGGTCTGGTTCTTTTCCATATTCACTTGCTATTCTCTATCCTGGGATGCCTTTTTCCCAGTACAAAATAAGAAATAATACCTTGTATTTGAATGAGGAAGTCACTCCTAGTGAGCACAGTATAGGCAACTTGTTGCTCTTGTGCCATTGAGTGGGCCTTACGGAGGGGCTTCTTGCAGTCTGTATCTCCATATTTCGTGTGGCTCTCATATCTTTCGTGCTGTTTCAATGCCACATGAACCTGTCGGTAATTCTTGGTGTTGCTAAGTTGCCTCTCATTTTGTGGGGTTCAGCCAGAAAGAGTACCTTCTTGAACATGAACTCACTACCTCATAGAGGGGCTATAACAAAAGTGTCCTCTAGTTTTCTTGAGCAACAACATTTAAACTGCTTATTTAATGCAGTCTGGCACTCTAAAAACTGCATTTGTATGCCATATAAGCGAGACTAGTGTCCTGCTTCTGGAATTTAGTCAGTTGATGTCTATCTATATTGGTGTAGTCTCTTGGCTGTTATTTCTAAATACAAAACTTGTCAAAGCAGGAGTCTTGCTTTTAAATAAATAATGAGTGTGGTGGCAAGGCAGAGCGGTCCTCATTGTAACTGTTTTTTGTTTGTTTGTTTTTGTTTTGTTTATTTTGAGACAGGGTCTCACTGTGTAGCCCTGGCTATCCTGAAACTTGCCCATTTTGATCATGCTGGCCTCAAACTCATAGAGATCCAACCTCCCTCTACCTTTTGAGTGCCAGGATAAAAGGTGTGTGCTACCACACCTGGTTCATGTTAGCTTTTTTATGGCAGCCTTCATACTTGGTATTTAGTACTATTGGTAAAAGGCTTCAAAACTCCAGTTGTTAGAAGGTGAGGCTTGCCTTGTTGATGTCTGTGAACTGGCCTTCTTTATGTAGATAGGTTTTCCATTTTCCTTGGTCTTTGTGTGTGTGGGTTTTTTTTTTGGTAATGTCTTGCTGCATAGTCTGTTCCTGAACTCCTGATCTCTCTGCCCAGGCCTCTCAGATGCTGGGATGTAGTCTGTCCCACCTTGCCTTGTGCCTTCCCCTCGGTTACCACCATACCCTCTTCCTTCTCCCCTGTGGCAAAGTCCTCACCACTCATGCTTCTCTTTCTTCTTTTTTTCTCTGCCTCAGGTCTACCTTGGATCTGTTATATTTGCTTGTTGTGGGCTGGGCTGACTAGTTCAAGTATGTAAAGCTTCTTGTGGAAGTAGAGCTAACCCGATTTTACATGCAACATGACACACAGACCCCATAACATTCTAAGGATACAATGTTGACTCTCCCATCCATGTGTGTGTATACAGTTGGATTTTTGTAAGTGAGGGATCCCTCTCCATGGATCCAACCAGCTGTGCATTGGAAAAGGTTTTTTTTTTGGGAAAATTGCATCTGTTTTCAACATGTGCTGATTTTCTTATCCTAAGGGTCCAATCCAGGACTTCGGGAATGCTTGCCATTATTTCTTAAACAAGTCTAGTGTGCCATTTTAGAAGGGTTTGAGCATCTTAAGCCCCATTATCTCCCCCCCATGTTAGGGGGGCTTGTGATATGGTGTGTCCTGGAGAGCCAATCTGTGGATACTGAGGGATCTTTCAGCATCTTGGTGGCCCTTAATTGACCTCATGTTTTGAAGCTGGGGATTAGGAACTCTGGTGTTTTCAGCTGTTCTTTGACCTTGCCATATCTCTTTTACCTCTGCTCCCTTCCCTGCGTGGAAGTGGATGCCCATATGTGTGCTTCTAAGGTATCCCCTGATGCAGAGTTCTACAAGGGCAAATCATTTGATTGGTAAAGTTAGATTCACTGCAAATATGGCTACCCAACATTATTGCTTCTCATTTACTGCAAATGAACTGCAAGCCTTATGGGCTTATACAGGACTTTTTCGAGGACAAAGATTAAGTGGATCTCTGCTGGTGCCATATATTTTAATTGAACAGTAGAGCTGCGGTGTGCATTCAGGGTCTTTCACTACCCACCACTGCCCTTGTCTCCCTGCCATAGCTCTGCCCTGCTAGTTCTCAGAGTGACCTCTGGCTGAGCTTTTTTCCCTTTGAAAGGAGGCCAGATCAGTTTTTCTTAAGGTGTCAGTAGTCAACTCCTTGTATTAAAATCTCTGTGACTGGGGCCCAGAATGCTCATTTTTCACAACTGTTAGACATTAGCTTGAAAATCACTGTTCTAGGTTGTTACTCGTAGCAGTTGAAGAGTGGGTGTTTAACAAAGCTGTCTCCCAGGAGTTTGGTTTCTGATGATGCCAGTTTTCTTGAGCTAGATTTAGAAGTAGTTTCCTGTATAAGCACTACCACATCTCCAAGGTCGCTGCTAACCAGACATGGTGCTCTTAACTTAGAATGTGCCCTAGGTGCCAGTGAAAGGCGGCGGCAGAAGGGTCTGTCCTGAGAACAAGGTTTTCTAGGGAAGAGTTTATAAACACACTGTTGGAGCTGATGGTTAGGTGAGGGCTAGTAATTTTTTCAGGTCAGTTTCACTTCATGGTAACAAAAGAAAAGGTTTAAGAAAGGCTACTTTGATGATTAGGGTTTGCATATCAGGTGATTCTGTCAGCTGAACTTGATAAAACCTGGAAGAAGGAACAGTTAAAGAATGGGCTTGGCTCTGGCTTGTGCAAATAGCCCTTGTGTAGCTGGAAGAAAATACAGGCGCTTCATGACTCTTATAGAGAAGTCTGTGTTGAGACATAGTCTAGCAAATCCTCAATTACCTTTTGAATTATGTGCACAAAAGTGTGTGGTGTGAGCTTAGCGTTTTGGGTGCCATTGTTTTAAGACTGAGGTGAAGGAAAGCTTGTCCCTTGTTAGGGCTTATTGGAGCTGTGCTCAGGTGTGTTCAGGGCTCAGCTTTGGACTCTAGCTAGAGTCAGAGAAATGCTGATAGCCATGTACTGACTTATGTGAAATAAACTCTCAAAGATGTGATCTAAAGGCTTTTGAGTTTGTTTATTTATGATGTGAATTCCAACTATCAGAAAGACTAGCGTATTTGGATGGGCCAACAACATTCTCTTTGTCACAGAGGGAGTTTGTATTTATTTATGGAATGTGAGAAAAGGAGGCTGCACGACACTGAGGAAGCCTATGCTGGCCCTGAGTATCTGGATGTCCCTGGGCTTTTTGTTGAATTCATAGTTATTTGGTTAGACTAATGAGTTGAGGACACAGGGTTGGGTGGATTCTGTGCTTTGCTGGAGGTTAGTAAGTGGGTTAGCCAAGTTTTACCTGCTTTCCCATGTGTCACATGAACATGGATGCAGATTTGATGGGTTAGTGGATCTCTCCCTCAGTGCTGAATGGATTTTTCTATAGTCCTGTTTTTCAATTTTCTGGGAGTGGAAGCTGATTATTTTTGCTAATATAGTACAGTTTCTTTTTTCAAAATAGTTTTACAAAATCAGAATATTTCGTGTTACCAGATTTGAAGGCACCAAAGTTGATGTACAGAAGAAACTTAATTTGTGTTTCTAAATGTTTAATTTTGGACAAGAGTTGAACCCAGTCTTACCTCTCCCTTTCTCTCCCTCTTTTTCCCTCCCTCCTACTGTTCCTCCTCCTTTTTTTTAAATGGCACTGGCATTGAACCCAGGACCTTGAAGCTTCTGTAACACGGAGTGAGCCCCAGTCCACTTTATTGTTTATCATCTGGTCTCCCATATGAGGGAGGCCGACCCTTGTGAGATCGACCTCTCCCCTTTTTATATTCTCAGTTATTAAGTCATTTTTAGAGAGGTTTCTGTGCTCTGAGAGTTCCTGGACAGTTCACTGTCTGTTTAATACCAAATCATTAACTTTACATGTTAATGGGAGGGAGGCTTACATCTCTGCTTTCAATTTTACACACCATTCTCAACTTTACAGATTTGTCCCTGATTATAAGTGCACAATATTCATTTATAATTTTGGGAAAAATTTAAATAAGCAAATCAAAATTACCTAAATCCTACAACCCAGAGGAAATATCACTCTGTTAATATCTCATGGCCTTTCACTAGCATCTCTGTTCATGTTTTGTAACAGAACATTTCCCCTGGCCTTTAAATAATTTCATAAAACAGAATTTTTAATGGTCACATAGTTTTTAATAATATTGATGAACCATAATTTATTTAACCAGTTGCCACCTATTTTTGGAGATATAAATTATCTCCAATTTTTATGATTATATCTTTATACTTAAAATGAAAATGTGCCTTGAAGTAGAAAGCCTGAGAATCAGGTCCATTCAGATCAGAGGTGCCCCTGGCAGAGTGCGCTGGAGTACACTGTGCAGCATTGCTCCGCAGATGCGTGCTCCCAGAGAAGCTGATGTTTAGTCCTGCTGGCAGTACACGTGCTAATCACCTAATTCCCTATCTGTCTGTGTTATTTAGAAGTGGGCTAGGATCCAGACCCCAGGGTTTTGTTGCCAGCAGCACCCCTCTCTCCCTAAGTAGACTTGCCACTTTTAAAATAAAGGATACAGAAGACTGAAAATCTGCTCCTGGGTTCCTTTGCTCTCTTCTGCTGCCCTGGCTTGGAATAGTAACACTGGAATAGGAGTGCTTATGTGTGCACCTGCAGCATTGCTGTGTCTCAGCCCACTTGAATTTGCACAATTATACTGCATATTATTAAATTGCACCCTATTGTGATAAAACAGTCGCCCCCACATAGAGGTATGTGAAGCAATTATATTTAATTAACATATAATAGCTCTTGTGACCAGCAAAGTAATTACAACCACAGTTGTTAGTTTAAAGGAATATAGCTCACCTCTGTCTTGAGAAGGATGCTGCCTCTTGGGGGTGGAAACGAAACAATGAGGGTTCTCCACACCCCTTCTGTGTCTCTGAGGAATGTGTGTACTGTTCACGGAGTCTTGTTTGAGCTCAAGAAATGATGTAGGATTTACAAGCAGTGCTGATTCACACTTTTGAAGGCTCCACAAGCCCAAATTCCCATCATAACAAAAAGCAGAAGGTCAACTGTATATTCACAGCCCCGGGTAAACGATGTTCTCTGTACTCCATGTTCCCTCATGACACATTCTACTGGTTGGATGCTTGGGAGCAGAGTGAGCAGCTGAGAAATAATTTCCCCAGAAGTCACTGTAACACTGTAACACCTGTGTTTGTAATCAGAAGGCATCCCAGGCCCTCTACAGCATTCACACATTCATTTGCCTTTTTGTCTCAGATCATTTTTATGTGCCTTTTCTCAGAGGGTCAGGATTTACTCTGGGTGGTCTCTTCCCCTCCTGGCTAAGAAGTAGCCCTGCATTACTACAGTACCTAACTTAGCCTCTTTCCCTTCAGCTCATCTCCTTACTTGGGAACGTCCAGCAGCAGCAGGGAGGGCCCCATTCTATCTATTTACTAGTTTAATTTTACATTTGGGGGCTATTTCTTACTACCTTCTCTCAAAGGTGATCATCATGTCACTGCACATAGTCACAGAAGAAGATGAGGGTGTTACCTGGCACTATTTTACTGTAGGAAGGCACCAGTGTAACTCCCACCCTCCAAACACACACTCATGACCTCTGATAGACGTTCTTTGCATCCTGTCTTGTTAGCTCTGGAGAGAAAGTTGTAGGAGCTGGGACAGGACTTTGGAAGGCCAGGTGCAGGAAGCATGAGGGGAGGCATTTTAATTTGTGCACAGGTGTGTAGCTTGCTGCTTTTGCTTCTGGTTCTATTCTGATGAGAAGAACAGGACCTTGTGCTGTCAGCGTGTTGGCAGTTTCAGGAAGACAAGATGGGCTCAGGACTGAAGATCATTTAGTGTTATTTGGACATTTATATGGGCCTTTCTCTAGTTCTGAAGAAATTAGTATCTTGGTCACTTGGAAAAGTAATTTTAGTTCATAGACTCCGTGCCACACTTGAGTAACTTTTAGAAAGTGTAATATTTTACCTAAAGTCCATTAAATGTTAGGCTCTTTTTCTATATTCCCTTTATTGCACTTTTACCGATTAGGGAAATATTTATGTGAACCCAGAAGGCTGATTTATTTATTTTATTGTCTTTTTAAATAACTTGCTTCTCCCTGGTGCTGGGTGCTTTCTGAGGTCCAGACAGACGCCATGGTTTCTTCTTTGCTAATCATATGGCCTCGCTTGTCCTGCATCCTAAGGGCCTGCTTGGCACTTTCTGGCTGTAAGCAAGACTTTGGGTATATGGAAATAAATCCAAACTAAACACTCCACCCAGGAACAGTGTAACCCTGGAGAGTGCAGGGCAGATTAGTGGGTAAGACCCAGCAGGAGCAGCAGAAAAGAGATGTAGAAATAAAAGCACCACTTGAACTGGACTTGGTCCTTTTGCTTTTCTGTGTTACAGTGGTTTACCTGAGTTAGCTTGCTGGCCAAGGTGCTCCAGGCATTCTAAATGCATGGCAAGAAATCAGGGTTATGAGATGGTCTCTTGAGAAATTGTTCTGCAAGTAGAGACCAGATCTTTTGTCCCAACTCTTAATGACATGGTGGCTAAAGACTGGCGAGAAAAGGACTGGAGAGCGGTAAGAGGCCCCGTCCTATTCTCCCTTATTTGTCAGCACAAAGCAGCCACACATCTTCCTGGTGGACTGTGCCCTTTGAGCATGTACTGGGGCCGCCTGCAATTACATTCTCTCTGCCTGCAAGTGCACCTCTCAGGCCTGGCGCTAAAGTTTAGAGAAAAACTGATTCCTGTAATCTCTCCTGCGCTGAGGATAGCTCATTTCTCTCATTTCTGATAGAAACATGCCTACCTATATATGTGTATATGTGTAGCAATGGGAGCTCCTTCTCTTCCTCATCAAGCATTTGTTGAATGAATAAAAATCACTTCTTTAGCAGGTAGCTTGAGTATTTTTTAAGCATTTTTTTACGTGATCATGGAATAAAAACACACAATTTGCAGTAAAACACTAATGAGAAGCAAAGCCATGAACTCATCAACATCTCACCACCACTAAATTAGAGGCTGTGATCTACAGAAACTCATCTGGAAATCAGGAATGGAACTAGTTATTGCCTGCTCTGGGTCTGCAAGGTAGCACTAGGGCTTAATCAGCAGGGCCTGCAGAGCAAGCATACTAAATGTGGATGCTTCATTGTATACATTCAAAGCTCTTGGCTGTACATCAAAACCACCTGAGGAGCTCCTATCCCTGAGACCCTGTCCCAGGTCTCCCAAGTTAGAATTCCGAGGAGTGTGTCTGAACTAGCTTTCCCTTTCTTTCCCCAGTTTTTCTCAGAGCTCAGAAGAAAGCTTCTGATGTACAGCAATGACTGAAGCCCATACTTTTTTCATTTTTGGGGGTGGCTCTAGTATCATTGGAGATCTTGTGGAAATAATTCTGGGTGGGAGCCCATGATTGAGAATTTTGATATCTTAATCTTACCACTTCAAATATTTTTTATTAGTTCACCTTAAAAACTGTGTGAAGAAGCCATATTTTTTTACACTGAGGGATAATTTTCAGTTACTCTTTAATATGGATGTCCTTGCCACTCATTTCTTCAACGATGAACTTTAGTATTTCCCTTCTGGGAGTCTCTTCCCTTATGAAGCAGCTATTACCTGTTTCCTCTGGAAGGAGGGGAGGTATCATCCTCACTTTTCTTTTCCTTCCTATAGTTTGGACCAGTGGTTGATTTGAAAACCAGATTGTGGGCTGGGTGGTGGTAGCACAGGCCTTTAATCCTAGCACTGCGGAGGCAGAGGCAGGTGGATCTTTATGAGTTTGAGGCCATCCTGGTCTACAGAGTTAGTTCCAGGACAGGCTCCAAAGCTGTATACAGAGAAACCCTGTCTCAAAAAATCAATAACAAACAAAAAACAAACAAAAAACAAAAACAACCTCCCCAATGTGGCTGGGAGCTTTGATTCTCTCCTGTGAGAATGTGTGCAGTGTAGCTGGGCTATGTAAATGGGTGTTTCATCCTACACTCTTGTCCTTCTCAAGCAGAAAAACTAGGTAGAATACTTGCCTGGCTTGCACAGGACTTGGTGTTTGATCCCTGCTTCATAGTACTGGGAAACAAGGACAAAATGAAACGAAAGGATTTAAGTATTGATTGCTTTTTGTTTTTATTTTTTGAAGCATCTTTTATAAAATGCCTCCCCATTACATGTTCTTCCCCACTTTATCTGCTTATTTTTTTTGTTTGCTTGTTCTTTAAAAATGTTAACTGAAATCATTCAAGAAGTTTTAAACAGTATTGCTGTCACCTCCCAAACCTAACCAGAACTGGCTTAAATCAGATCTCTAGGCTTGCTGCGCCACAAATGACTGTTATTAGGGCTTGCTGCCCAGTGGGAGAAGGAGGTGACCTGTTGGTGTGCCCTTCCTCTTTCTTCCTCTACCTTTGTTAATATCCTCAGCTGTGTCTCTTGTAATACCTGTGGAACAAGACTGAACCAGTCCCCTTCTATGGGGTCTGATTGTCAAAGATCTTGATAGAATGGAACATAGTAGATTTCTTCACTTCTTAAACTTTGCTTTTAACAAACAACACAACATTGTGTACTTATGTATTTTAGGGTAGCACAGACTCTTTGAAAGTCCCATTATCTGCAGGGGGCTCCTAACCCCGACTACTGCCCCAACTCCCTACCCCCTCCCAGCTTGCATTCAGGCACCTCCGCCCTTCCCTTCTTC